>OX377618.1:35098059-35413071 GCA_947397865.1 Polietes domitor
GACAGCCACTGTCCGCCCATCTTTGCACAACTATTTACACCGGATCTAACACAAATTTTCAGCATTCTAGGTGTTATAGAACTGGCAATATTCGATAATAGGTTTTTACTTCGTATGGGAGGTACTACGCCCACTTCTATAATACCGCCCATTACACAACTATGCATATTGATGCTAGATGCACTTACACAAAATTTCAGCACTCTAGATGTTATAGAACTGACAATATTCAATAATAGGTTTTATCTTCGTATGGGAGGTGCCACGCCCATTTTTCCATTACCGTCCATTTTTGGTACAACTGTGCAGACTAACATTTAGTGAACTTTCACAAAAATGCAAGACTCTAACTGCAACAGTACTCCGAATATGCTTTTTTATAAAAAACGAATAAATCCCCAATTTGTGTGGGAGGTGCCACACCCACTGAAAATATCAAACATTTATATATAAAATTAATTTTCACCACCGATTCAGAATGAACATACTATGAAATTTTCAAGAAGATCGGTCAAGTAGTTTAAACTGCTATAAAGAACAAACAAACACAGATTCATTTATATATATATAGATAAATCAATGATTGTCTGTCTGTTGCGTATAGGACGACAAACCGGTGGACCGATTCGCCTGAAAATTTTACTGTATCTATTTTCTGGAATGGATGGCTCCTGAATGTTAGGGCACAAAAAACTATTTTAAAACTATAAAAAATACTCATTTTTTCTTTCAAAGCATTCGAAGAAGGAGAATAGGGAAAAATAAACCCGTGCAACGCCTGGTACAACATACTAGTAATTAATAAACAAGTAAAAACGGAGTTAAGTTCGGCCGGGCCGAACTTTTTATACCCTCCACCATGGATTGCATTCCACAGAGGTTGTCTGTTTTCGTAGAAGTGCAGTAATATTACAGGAAAATATATTTTAATATAGCCAAACCAAAACAAATACAAATATTGAAAAATTAATTTTATAAATAAATATAATATTTTAATTATTTCAAACCACGCTTATAAGGCAAGGCTACCAATACGTCAATTCAAAAAATAATTATTCTTCTATTTATATTTTGAAAAATATTTTGAAAGCCATAAATATTGGTAGATAGTGGGTGCTACATTTGGTTGTAAAGAGTGATTTTTTTGAGGTTAGGATTTTCATGCATTAGTATTTGACAGATCACGTGGGATTTCAGACATGGTGTCAAAGAGAAAGATGCTCAGTATGCTTTGACATTTCATCATGAATCGTCTTACAAACGAACAACGCTTGCAAATTATTGAATTTTATTATCAAAATGCGTGCTCTGTTAAGAAAGTTCATTGCGCGCTTCCATTTTATGGTCAGTTTAATCGACCCACTGAAGCGGCTATTCGGGCTATTGTGACTAAATTTCGCACCAAATTTACATTGTTGGACATTAAACCACCAACACGCTTACGTAGAGTGCGAACTGAAGAAAATATCGCAGCTGTATCGGCCAGTGTTAATGATGACCACCAATTTTCGATTCGTCGCCGTTCGCACCAATTGGGTCTCTGTTACTCAAAAACGTGGAAATGCCAAAATTGGACTAAGCGGATGGACCACCTAAGACGCAGCCGCGGTCAACATTTAAATGAAATTATCTTCAAAAAGTAAATGTCATGGACCAATCTAACGTTTCAAATAAAGAACCGATGAGATTTTGCAAATTTTATGCGTTTTTTTAAAAAAAAAAGTTATCAAGCTCTTAAAAAATCACCCTTTAGTTCCATTCTATTTGAATTTCAAAAGTACAAATTTTGAAAATCCATTATCAGACGTACATAGTGCAAAATAACCTAACTTCATGATTCAACCAATTTTTGCCGTAAAAGAAAAAGTACTAATTTGGAAAAAAACTTTTTATTTTGCGTGTCTATGCAGTCAGAGGAATGTATACACCGAATTCCATTATTCCATTTGGTTGCTACCATTTTTACCCCCTTGACGTTTCTACGCAATTAGAATTTTATCATTCTAGTTGTAGTCGTTTAGTTGGTACTATTTTTATCCCTCTGTACCATTGTATCCCTTGAAAGTACTAATTTCGAAAAATTCGTCTATTTTCCGTCTCTTCGCAGTCAGAGGAATGTATACTCCGAATTTCATGACTCTAGCTATGGTCATTTGATTGGTACTATTTTTATCCCCTTTTTTCATTTTAACCCCAAAAAGTACGAATTTCGAAAAATCAGTTTATTTTCCGTGTCTTCACACTCAGAGGAATGTATACTCCAAATTTCATGACTCTAGCTGCGGTCATTTGATTGGTACTATTATTATCCCTTTTTTCATTTTAACCCCAAAAAGTACGAATTTTGAAAAATCCGTGTATTTTACGTGTCTATGCAATCAGAGGAATGTATACACCGAATTTCATTATTCTAGGTGCAGCCGTTTGGTTGGTACCATTTTTATCCCTCTATTCCTATTTTACCCCTTAAAAGTACGAATTTGGAAAAAATACTTTTATATTATGTACCTACTCAATTAGAGGAATGTACACACCGAATTTCGTGTTTCTAGCTGTTGTCGTTTAATATGTACCATTTTTATCCCTTTTTTGCCCCATTTCACCCCCTACAAATAAGAATCACTTTATGGTGCACGTTTTTGCTATAAGGGGAATGCGCATACCAAATATTAAGCAAATATAAACAGAAATATTCAAAAAACATGCTTAAATACGCTAAAATATTAGGGATTATTATGGGTATTTTTAGTCCTTGTGAGGGAAAAATTTTTCCCTTTGGTCCGATTTCGCCCCATTTCAATCCCAAACGATCTACGACTATAAGACGCATTTATGGAAAATTTGAACGTTCTAGTTCCTTTCGTTTCGATGCTAGCGTGCATTCAACAGACGGACGGACATGGCTAGACGGACAACGAAATTTTAAACTATGTTTAATTTAATATGGAAAAATATAAAAAATGATCCGATTATAACAACGAATCCGTTTACAAGATCCATTATTTACTAAACTTTGGAAATTTGTTTTCGTTTATGGCGACGAAATGAAGGGAAAATGCAAAGAATCAAGAAAGTAGGACTATGCCAGACGAGTAGCGTAGACATTTACTACTGAAGAAAAAGCGGTGATAATTTACCGAGAATATTCCCGAACCTTTATCTATGTCTGATACGTTTAATAAAATTGAAAAAAAAATTCTTTACTTACTAAGTTTACAAAAAACTGCACTTCTCAAAATGTATTAATTGCAATATTTTTAAAGAATTCGATTTCAACGACATTCGCTTATAATGACGATAATCTTCAGTTGCTTCAATGTCGTCATATCGGATTTATACTGTATACCCTTCTACAATGTAGGTTGTGGGTATAAAATCTAAAAATAATATGTTGCTGGACTAATCCAAAATATATTTGGATCAAATTCTTCACAGCACGTTTGTGGTCAGGTCGTGTGTACTTTGATAATTCGTTCAACTCGATCGAATACTCCGAGGCACTATAAACCATATATACGATATCTTTATACGATTGATATATGTAATTGAAGTCGAAATACATAGTTCTCATCCAAGAAGTGCACGTTATCATGGGATTTGTTTTATGTCTATTTTTTAAAATGAACTGAACTCATAGTGTTAAAAAATCAATACCCATTGAATCATTAAATTTGAATCCAAATATTCAGATTACACTCTCATATTGGCAGACGAATGTGTAAAAATAATAAGCTAACGCACTTCAATGCAATTATGGATGATTATCACATTGTTATGATGATGATCTTTTGGAATATGACTCATAAGAGTAAAACCATAAAACTATAAATCACCAATAAAATGCATACTTAACAACGAACTGGAACAAAAAAAGCAAATCAATTTAACCATCGCGCACCATCTGAAATGGATAAAAAAGTAAACGGCAGACAAAAGTCAAACTGGAAATGCTACGTAACAATGAGAAGAACAACGTCGAGAAAATAAAAGCTGAAAGATCCATTATCTTTATGAGCAGTTAAATAAGATCCGCATCGGTAAAGTGGCGTCAAAATTCCTTACAATGCTCACACGCAAACAAAGAAAGAGAGAAACAAAAAAACGACTACGACAGTCAATTAAAAATGTGTCACAGCAACAAAAAACACATGGCATCGGGTCAGACCAAAAGGAAGGAAGATGAAAAAGGTCATGTTTAGAAAATGTGTCGCCTAAATCCATTAGGACCATTACGACACATCAAACAGACCAGGTCATTCGATCGCTCGTTCATTCATAAAAATGTACAAAGGGTCAAACTGGAAACCAATTTATTTACTTATCAATTTGACAATATTATCACCTGAACTAAAATATTAGGTTGAGTACCAAAGGATAATAAGGATGGCACAAATACACTCACCGTAATGCAGGTAAAACAAGATTGTTAAAATGGTCGATAGCTATGGAAGAATGGAGTTTTTTGTTAACACCAGCCTTGCCCAAAGTGCTGCGTTACGAGTATTGCCTTCAAAAAGCTGACGATTATTAATATTGCTTTAAGAAAATGCTAAAGTCGGCGGTGTAGACGATACGAAACCCTAAGTTAGTAGAGTGAAAGGTTCCACAGACATTTTCGGAGAAACATCTCCTAATGAATGAGTGGTTTGCAAAATAATTTTGTAATCACTGAAAGGCATCTACTGTGTAGAACCAGCTACTAGCGCTTTTTGAAAAACGTCTTGAGTTATTTTTTACTCCAGAAACATTAAATCAAATGATTCATAACATACTTTATACAAATGATTTCAAATTAGTGATTTTTGGAGTAATAAGCAATTATGGAGCGACAGGTTCTATTTCTTTCAACCTATACTGCGAAGAATGCCGTGACGTTACGTGATGTGACATAAATTCTCCATTTGTAACGTTTACAATGGCCAATTAAAGCAAATATCATAATTGCACTAAGCTGGTCTTTATTGTCTATTCTTGTATATTATTAGAGTTCATTACTGTTTTCTTTTAATATATATCTTGTGTTTTTCGTCATTGCTCTCAATGAAGTAAATATTTAAGAAAAATCTTAAATCTTAATATAAATATTGTGAATAAAACATGAATGCAACTTTGCAGTCAATTTAATCATCATTATAACTAGGACTCTGTAATTTAATAATATTTTTCTTTACTAATACCAGCCAGAAAAATTTTTTTTTACTTTAAATTTTTCGATTTTCTTCAAACATTTTAATTTTCAACCTTTTACAAATGTTGTTTTATTAATTCCAAAGATTTGAGCAAGAATTACTTCATAGTATATAAAGGGGAACTAATGATGTTTTAAGCTAAGGAAGTAGTTCTGTCCATTCCAAAGAATATATTCTTTTAGTCTCATGCCTTGTTAAAAGTATCGAGTAGGCACTCCAGTACATTTTGTGAAATTTTTTTGCTGGGATATAATGCTTGGGTCTGTATTAAAAATATTGTTTTTCCCCTTTTTTCTATGTGTATGTGTGTGTGGAATTTCATCATCGGCTTATATTATTTACAGTGGATTCCCTAGTTAAGGAACAATCGATTGTCTACCATGTTCGTTAAATCGAAAACTTTGTTCTATCGAGTACTGACTACTATCGTTATTTGTGTAAAATCACGTAAAAAAAGTAATAACTATTTAGCTAATTCATAGAGGAAATATGAAAGGAAATTGAATTATTCAATGAAATATCTTATTCAACTACGATTATTGCATAATTATGACTGTTTCGACATGAATTTCAAAAATAAAGCGGTCATTGTAGCGATCTCATAAAAAATATTTAATTGTTTAAGGTGCATTCAAGCAATCCTACGTTTGGCATGAATTGATGATAGAAATCGCATGGTATTCTCTCTGACTTTTAAAAATCCGAAGGTAGTCCTTTCCGTGTTCAAAAACCGAATGGCAAATCAAGCTTCGCACATAAACATAATGAATATAAACATAATGAATGGATATAATAATCACATTGAAACGAAAATTTGTTTTTAACAATGCACCATTAAAACAACAGCAATAACAACTCGAAAGTCAATAATTAGATTTGTGTAAAAAAATGCGAATGTGTTCAATTTCAATTATGTTACTATTTGAATTTATATTATGGCTGTTTTTCTTTAACTAAGCTGCGATAACAAAAATCTAAATAAAATGTTAAAATTTCACTCAAAATAAAAAAAATAGTTTTTTTTTTAATTGTCGCCAAAGGCAATATCAATGTGTGTGTGAAAACAAATTTTGAAAAAATAATTTTGTGTTAAAAAGTTTTGACTTAGCCTGGATAATTGTCCAATGTTAGTCAAGATTATGGTTATCGAGGCTAAGTCCAATAAAGTCGACAAAAAATATTTTTTTGAAAATTTTTTGTGATACATATATTTATATTGTAGTTGAGACAATGTGAAAAAATAATTTTTTATTTTGAGCAAAAAATTAAACTTTTATTAACGTTTTGTTATCCCGGCTTAAAGAAAAACAGCCCTATTGTTTAGTTTTCATATAAAATACACCTCTATTATTTACAAACAAAATGAAGTCAAATACTGTCCAACTGATTTGATTTGAAATGTGCGATTTTTGTTTTAGACCTACGGTTTTTGACATAAGTCTTTGGGTTTTAACTAGATGTATCAGTACAAATAAATAAAAATGGATCATAATAATATTGTGACAAAAATACTCAATTTGAACACATTTGTAATTTAAATGAGTAAATAAAACTCATATTGAGTAAATTTTACTTGATTTGGGTACGTACGCACTAAATTCAAATAAAAAACATACTTATATTGAATAAAAGTCATACTGGGTGCAAACAAACGTCAATTTCCTTAATTTTAGTCCATTTTTATTTTTTAGGTCTGCCGGTATTAATAGTGTTAACTGTATACTCATTCATTTCTTGCCACAACCATATGTACTCTGTAACAGTCCACAGTTGTTTTTGCTTCTTTGCCCGACGGGAAGTAATTCCTAATGGTCATATCGCTTTTAACTCTCCTCTTATCTGCATCACCTCTAGATATCGGAATTAGACACGCGCCTTCCTTTTCTGTATTTGTCAGCATTTTGCGGCACTTAAATGACACTCTTCATTGCGTTCAATTTAACTTTTTTATTATTTTTCCACATCTGACAGAAAAAGGTGAATCTTTTCACTCATTTCTTCACAGTGTGGTGAGTGTGTGTGTGTGTGTGTGCAAGAGGTTTTTCCCTCCACTCCTATGTGGGTTTAAAACCTTATTAATTTCTTATCGATTTAGTTCTTTTTCTCTCTTTTGTGTATAATTGTTGCCGCCATTCATGTATTATTGCCTCACAATGGCTTTTTGTTTTCTGTTCCGAAAACCCATAAAACCCACTCTATGTTATTTTATTGTAATTTTATTATTATTTTCTATTTTTCATTTCAATTTGATACTTGTTTCAGTATTAAGCTGGTTCTTGTTGTTGTTGTCCCGACCCATAATGTGTCTTTAATGTTTTTGGCTTTACTTTGTCCGTCGGTTGTTTATAATTTATTAGTTTTATAACGTGTTAAAGTCTCATTAACTTTTAAGACTGTTATTTAATTATTTTTATATATTCTTTTCTGTTTAGTTCACTTTATTGCAATAACAAGTATCATTTATGTGAGAAAACCGCACAACATTAAAAATGAATGCGAGGATTACAAGTGATAATTATATTATTTTGATAGCAAACAGTGGCTAGGGTTCGCATCATATTTTAATATTTCGGATTCCCGCGGGAATTAAGCACATTTGTTTCACCACGTTTTCACTATAACATTGTTTAAGGTACCAAAATAATTTAAAAAATATCAATTTTAATTAGATATGTGTCACATACGCGATACAATTCTTCTGCTTTAATATGGTAATTTGCTTTATATAATTGATATAGGAATGAATATTACAGAACAAAAGGTTACAAATATTGTTAGTAACACTTGAAGCTAATTCAATTTCGGAATTTTTGATAACATTTTTAATAAAATCCGATAAACTATTCACCTCATATGATAATATCTGTGGAGAAATTGTATTTATTAGTAAAATTGTATAGGGTCTACCAAATAACTTTTTTATACCCTCCACCACCAGGATGGGGGTATACTAACTTTGTCATTCCGTTTGTAACACCTTGAAATATCGACCTGCGACCCTATAAAGTATATATATTCTTGATCGTCCTAAAATTCTAAGACGATCTAGCCATGTCCGTCCGTCCGTCTGTTGAAAGCACGCTAGCATCTAAACGAAAGGAGCTAGAACTTTCATATTTTCCATAAATGCGTCTTATAGTCGTAGATCGGTTGGGATTGAAATGGGGCGAAATCGGCCCATTCCCTCACAAGCACTAAAAATACCCATAATAATCCCTAATATTTTAGTGTATTTAAGCATGTTTTTTGAATATGTCTGTTTATATTTGCTTGATATTTGGTATGCGCATTCCCCTTATAGCAAAAACGTGCACCATAAAGTGATTCATATTTGTAGGGGGTGAAATGGGGCAAAAAAAAAGGGATAAAAATGGTACATATTAAACGAGAACAGCTAGAAACACGAAATTCGGTGTGCACATTCCTCTAATTGAGTAGGTACATAATATAAAAGTATTTTTTCCAAATTCGTACTTTTAAGGGGTAAAATAGGAATAGAGGGATACAAATGGTACCAACTAAACGGCTGTACCTAGAATAATGAAATTCGGTGTATACATTCCTCTGATTGCATAGATAAGTAAAATACACGGATTTTTCAAAATTCCTACTTTTTGTGGTTAAAATGAAAAAAGGGGATAAAAAAAGTACCAATCAGATGACCGCAGCAGACATGAAATTCGGAGTATACATTCCTCTGACTGCGTAGACACGGACGAATAGACGAATTTTTTGAAATTAGTTCTTTCAAGGGTTGCAATGGTACAGAGGGATAAAAATAGTACCAACTAAACGACTACAGCTAGAATGATGAAATTCTAATTGCGGTAAAAATGGTACCAACCAAATGGGCGCAGGTGGAATCATGGAATTCGGTGTATACATTCCTCTGACTGCATAGACACGCAAAATAAAAAGTTTTTTTTCAAATTCGTACTTTTACCTTTACGGCAAAAATTGGGTGAATCATGAAGTGAGGTTATTTTGCACTATGTATATCTGATAATGGATTTTCAAAATTTGTACTTTTGGAATTCAAATAGAATGGAAATACAACCAACTGTAGCACCCACTACCAATATTTTTGGCTTTGAAAATATTTTTGAAAATATAAATATAAGAATATTTATTTTTTGAATTGACGTATTGGTAGCATTACCTTATAAGCGTGGATTGAAATAATTAAAATATTATATTTATTTATAAAATTAATTTTTCAATATTTGTATTTGGTTTGGCTATATTAAAAAAATTATATTTTCCTGCAATATTACTGCACTTCTACGAAAACCGACAACCTCTGTGGAATGCAATCCATGATGGAGGGTATATAAAGTTCGGCCCGGCCGAACTTAACGCCGTTTTTACTTGTTTTTTTAAATGCTATAAAACAAACTACTGAATATTTTCTCAAATTTCTTTTTTTGTTTGAAAGTACAATCCTTCCGGTTAATAATGGAAAATAATTTCATTCAAATGGCTGCCTCGGGCACCCCAAATAATAGTCCAATGGATGAATAGTTGAAAAAAACGTTATTTTACTAATAAATTTAAAAAAATATTCATGCAATATAAAAACAACTACGTATATAAAATATAAATTTAGGTTTTCGAAGCTACAGGAAATGGAGCTGATATTTTAAGATCCTGCTCACATTTCTAATAAAATTAGAAATAGACTGTCTTTATTATAATTATTATTATATATTATATTGTCTTATATTTAAAAAACTCTTAATTTTACAGATATATTTTTAATTATTCTACAGATATATTTTTATATTACGTCTACAGATGTATTTTTATTATTTTTTCATCATTGGAAACGTTGATTTAATTTTTTATTCTTTTATAGGTAGGTTAGCTTGCTGGGCGTCAGTTGTGGGCACAACCGACGAGTTCACTCGACGCAAACTACATTTGACACATTGTGATTCTCGCAAGCAGTGTAGGAAACAAACTTTCTGATTTATCCAAAGGTCTTTTGTAAATTTAGTTCGCTTTCTACGTAGTGTTGTAGCTATTAAAATAAACTATTTGTTCCTATTTTTTCTAAATTTTTGGTTACCGAAAAAAATATTTTTTTTTAGTTTTTTCGTTTGCATTTTTTTGGTCTGTAATCAATATTTGATTTGAACTGGGATATTGTCCTGGCTCAAGACCATTTTGCTTCTATATTTAATAGAATGCAAATTTATTTTACAAATGGCATGGTGACATTTATTACAATATCCCAGTTCAAATCAAATATTGATTACAGACCAAAAAAATGCAAACAAAAAAACTAAAACAAATGAGCGTTGGCACGGCAGAAGTATTGCTGGGTAACTATACCTGCATATACACATACTTACATATGCAACTCAATGAGATGCTTGTAAGATGGCATGTGTGCTTTATTACTTGGTGCGATTTTTTAAACGCAAATTCGGCAAGTGAGTTGTGATTCTCGTTCGTTTGTGAGAATCATCTCCATATAGAGGCAGGGTTTGATGTTGAAAAGTCGCTGCGAAGCCACTTGAAAAGACTTTTGACATGGTCGAAGTCATGATCGTGGTAGTCTGCAGCCAAGTAATAAATGTCACCATGCCATTTGTAAAATAAATTTGCATTCTATTAAATATAGAAGCAAAATGGTCTTGAGCCAGGAAAATATCCCAGTTCAAATCAAAAAGTTTTTTTTTTTCAAAAAAAAAATTGCTCAACTTGGAGCGAATGTTCCTAAATAATTGTTTCTATGTGAAAATGAAATTCGCAACATTTGTAGACATAATATTTAAATTTATTAAATCATATACTGGACGTGTTCGAACTTATATTAACAGAATGAGTGTATAAATATTAAAAAAAAAATAAAAACAATCTTTCCATAAAAATGTTAATATTCCAAATTCCAAAGGATACAATTTGTGGCTGTTTTTCTTTAAGACTGGATAACTAAGCTGCGATAACAAAATCTAAATAAAATGTTAAAATTTCACTCAAAATTAAATTTTGAAAAAATAATTTTGTGTTACAAATGTTTGACTTAGCCTGGATAATTATCCAGTGTAAGTCAAAATGATGGATATCAAGGCTAAGTCCAATAAAGTCGACACAAAATATTTTTTTGGAAATTTCTTTCGATACATATCTGTATTGTAGTTATGTGAAAATAATTTTTTATTTTGAGCAAAAAATTAAATTTTTATTAACGTTTTTGTTATCGCAGCTTGTTATCCCGGCTTAAAGAAAAACAGCCCTACTATCAGAGTTAAACAGGAGAATACCTGCTAAAAAATATTCCAAATTTAATTTGTATCTATTAGTTTACCATTAACAACCATTTCTGCTAGGGAGTGGTAAACTATTTTCGATTTTAGTTAAAAGATCGATTTTTGGTGTCGATTTTACGTTTGCGATTTTATGAAATTTGGTACCGAAATACATAACATTCGCGTTTAGTGCTTTTTATTCTTTTAATTGGTTGCGCAATATTTTTATTAAATTAGCAAAGCTGTTTTTTTCCACGCGAATATGGTTTTATATTTTGGCGTGGAAAATAAAACAAAATTTGCCAGCAAATTATGATATTTCAAATGTAAAAACTGGCTTCTAGATAAGTGCGGAATCATTTAAAAACTACAAATGGAATGAAGGAAAAATGCTCATTAAGCACCTAAGTGTTAACTTTTTGTGAAAGGATTTAGGAAGAAAAACTAAAGGAATCAATAATTTCCAATGTATGGCATATTTAAGAAATGTTGCACGTTAGTATGCATATGTTTCATTACATATAAGAAATATTATATCAACACTTTATATACGTCCGCGAATCCTCCTCTGAAATATTTTGAATTCTTTTGATATTTAAGCGAGCCTTGAAATAATTTTTATTAAACATAAAATATAAATAAGACATACAAATTAATCGACCAGGAAAAAATCGATTTTTTACATTCTACCATATTTTATATACAGCCGAAACTGGATAAGTGGAAATTTGCATATTGTTCCACGTAAAGAAGTAAAGCTAGCGACGTTTTGAGATATGTCTAAAGATGTAGCAACCTGTAAAGCATTTTTTTTTGACAAAATTGTATCCAAAAACGGCCGCAATGATACAAAGAAATATTTCTCCTAGTATGAAATACCATAGTTCTTCTATACCATATAGTTCTTCTATTAAAAGTTTCGATTTTAAGACCTCTAAAAATCATGTTGGTTAAAAATGACGACTATGTTTCAGTTTTTGACTACGGAAATTATTAATGTAAATTTTTCTTAAAAACTACGTACCATTATTTCGTTTTTATTGCAAAAAATTACATAAGTTAAATGTTTAACAAAATAGTTACGACATTTGTCGACATTAGATGTATTGTAGCAGAATCTTTGTGATGTTCTGTTCTGCGTCCACAACAATATGATGTTTAATCCTTCTACGAAATTTGATCCTTCAGGATTTTCAAAATCATATACATATATAACCTAATAAACATTATAAAGATGTCACTTAAGAAAAAACTTAAAAAATCTTATACCGAAGCCGCAATCTTAAAAATAATTTGTTTTCGTTCTCCTGAAAAGATTGATTTTATGAGTTAAGCAGTTATTCGTGAAAACTACGCAAATGTCATTTGTAGATATAAAAAAATTGTTCTATACGTATAGAAAATAGTTCTATACGTACAGAAAATGGACGATTTTTTGTTATGATGTTCCTATAAAATTTCTCGATTCTGGCTAAAAACCACATGATAAACAAGCAAGGAAAGGCTAAAGTGGGACGGGGCCGACTATATGATACACTCCACTTTCTATCCGAATCGGTAAAAAAGTGAAAACGGGAAGAATTTTTGTATGTTTCCTAATCATAGGCTAATATGACCTGGTCGAATTTTTCAAATCGAAAAGAATATTTGTATCGCGGCTATATCCAAACATGGAATAAAGTGACTAACTTTCACAATAAGTTCTTCCAGTTCAAATATAACGTGTTATGCTCACTTTGAAGAAATTCGGTGAAAATCCGTGGTTTTTGGGGCGGAAAAAGTCTATCCGGGAGCGAAATTTGTATGGGAGGTGTATGTAAATCTGAACCGATCTGACCCATTTTCACACCCATGGTTCCTAATTGTAATATAAGATAATTTTGTGGTTTATAGAGTGGAAAAAGTCAAATCGGGAGTGAAATTTGTATGGGAGCTATATATAAATCTGAACCGATCTGACCCATTTGCACCATGGCTGTTTATAGAACAAATATAAGATATTTCGCCTAATTTGAAGAGGATCTGTTAAAATATGTGGTTTCTAGAGCAGAAAAATGAAATGGGGAGCGAAATTTGAATGGGAGCTATATATAAATCTGAACCGATCTGACCTATTTTCACCATAGGTGTTACTAGTTTAAATATAAGATGTTCTGACAAATTTGAAGAAAATCTGTTAAAGTATGTGGTATCTAGAGTGAAAAGAGTCTAAAAGAGTCTAATCTAAATCTGAATCGATTTTCTTCAAATTAACTAGCGTTCGTTCTAGCACCGAAAAACTGCGTTGTGCAAAGTTTCATTTGGTTCTGTCTACAATTGCGACCTGTATGGTGATTACAAGAATAGATGGACAGACGGACATTGCTAAATCGATTCAAAACGTGATTCTAAGTCAATCGGTATAATTAACAATGGGTCTATCTCCCTTCCTTTTGGGTGTTACAAACAAATGCACAAAGACATAATACTCTCGTGGAGTGTATAAAAATAACCGGCCACATTAGGAATGTATTAGACGGCATATATGGGGTATAGTCTTCCCTGCTACAGCCGGCGGTCTAAAATTCATCGGTTTTGGGTCACTGTGAAGTTGTTCTCTTGTTTTTTTACTGCAAAAGTGTCTACTACTAGACAGATTACCTCTATTATTTATTGAATTACGTTTTTTCGTCGCATCCATATACGAAAGTTGGGAGTGTGATTTACGACCAAATATGTAGTTGATCAAAGCAAAGACCCACATAGCCGTCAAATGCAGATTTCCATATTGCAATAGTTTTCAAAATATTGTCATATGTCCACTACTTGGATATCCATATACTTGCTTCATTTGGATTATTATGTAGCTACCTAAAATTTCATTTGATTACTTCGGACTTTGGTGGAATCCCATTAGTGACGATTTATCAGCATATTCTTAAAACATTTGAAATATATTCCGTTAACAAAGAATGTGTATTCGAATTTTATTTCAAAATATATTTATATTCACTTTCCAAATTGTAGCAGCACTTTCGTAATTATTGTTTATACCGACTTCTTTTATCACTTGATTATGTTTCTATCTCTATAAGATAGTGCACTCCATGCATATATAAACATATATATTTTTTCGAAATTTACCTTAAGTTGCATGTTGGATGAACTTAAAATACTGCTCTCGCAAACCAAAGATTTTAGGAGTTGCATAAAAACACACTCACACGCACAGTTTTCGTTCTCAATAAATATTGATTGGTAATAAGTTTAATTTGTTGTTATACAAATTGTGTTTTTTAATAAATTATTTTTGATTTTAAAACTCTTCTCTTGTTCTTCTTTAGAAACACTCGAGTGTTTTTTGTCCGTTTCCAAGTTAACGCTATTGAAGACGCGACGCATTGCGCGTTTTAACACCTATTTTTTGTCGAAAAGCACGGAACTGAGGAGGATCTCATTCACCACTACGATGTCGATGGTAATTGTGGTACTAACACCGACACCATCCCAAACTACCACAGGTACACATGCCCCGTTGTCATTGTATGGGTGAAATATGAAAATGTAACAACAAAGTTGTTGTCTGAAACCTGCGGTTAACCTGAACAATTGGAAAAAGCGGGAAAAAAGAAAACACTCAGCGCCCCGGAATCGGCATATGTGTGTGAATTATGATTTATTTGTTTAGTGCCAACACAGACGTACCACCAGAATCGTACACCTTTGCCAAGCAAATCTGTAGCACCGCTCCACCAACACATGCGCCCGCGCAAAGGTGTGTGAGTGCATCGGTGGTGGCGGCAGTATCGGTGTTATCTTATCGCTTTTGTTTTGAAAAGATAAGCAACAGAACGATTTGAAATGTACGGCAGTCCAAAGCAAAGGTATCGGTGTTGTCGGTTGCACATATACGGTCATACATAGGTACATACATATATATTTAGACTGTTACTGATAACTATCGGTGTGCTACAAATTGCGCATGCGTGTTCAGTTTTATTTCATACAAACCTTACGTTTGTGTTTGTTCATATGACAAATTTACGTGCTCGCACGTACACTTAGGGAAATTAAGTTCCCAAAATTTCAGTAAATCCAATTAAATTTTCAGAGAAAAGGCTCTCCAAAATATCATGTCTCAAATTAGGTTTGCGTGTTATCTCGTAAAAATAGATTAACAGGGGCATTGATTTTCGACCACTGTATAACCAGCAAACTAGAGGTCGACGCCATAACGTAGTGGAGTGGAGATGAAATGATGGAAATATATAGTATAATTTTACATATATATTACATATTATAATACGTATATATATATTTATAATTTGTGATATTCTACTGTATACTGTTTCTATAAAAATAAAATAAGTAATAAAATAAAAAATAACAAATAAGCGGAGATGAAATGATGAAAATTATAATATGTATATATTTCGATATAATAATTTTGCTATTTGTGATATTCTGTACTGTTTATATAAATTACTATAAAATTATCCAAAAAGATTTTTGTAACAAATTCCTTCATTCGTTGAGATCAAAAGTATTTAATACTATTTCAATACCAAAATCGTTTTAAATGTAGAAAGGAAATTTGTTGTTCCTGAACCCTTTACTATGCTATAAAATAAATGATATACGATGCTATAAAATAAATAATAAAATGAATGAATTGCATTCCACATTATTACCGGTAGATCACCATATTAGGAAAATTATGATATTTTGCTAAACTAATTTTGATATTTATTTACAAACTGTCACTACCCACATACATATCTTCACTGTTTTCAATCAATTATGATGTTTCATGAGGGCATTCACCTTTATCGCGAATAAAAAGGGAACTTATTCACGTAGAATTTTCTATTCCCGTAAGATGGTAATATGAATATAACCTTGGAATAGATTTCACTTCTTTGTGTTGTTATTGAAATATCAAATCGAAGAAAGAAAGCAGAAGAATTTTGAAAAAAATATCATAAATCACGATTAGAAACCAAGGGAAATTTTATTCGCCCTATTTTATAGGGGTGAATATAAAATAGGGGTGATTATTGGAAAATTGTTAATAAGTTTTAAAGACCATGCTATTTGTAGAGAGAGGCTACGAAACTGTTTACACAGCTTTTTTTCAGCTCCAATCTTTTCCCCATTTTAACCCGAAAAAATATACACCAAATTTCATTATTGCAACTTCAGCAATTTGGTTGGTATCACTTTTATCCCGCTTTTTCCATTATACCCATTAAAAATAAGTAAGAAAACGTCAGTCGGCTAAACCGACTTATATATACCCTCACTCTCAGAGAACATATCTATGGAAATTATAATAATTTAAATTTTACGCAGGTCCGGATGGTTTGTTTGGAAGGTACTAGAAATGTTCATGGCATTTGGTCCTTATAAAACAATTGCAAAAACATGATCAAATTTCAAGTCATAGTGGATTCCATACACCAGTATAGACTTTATGAAGGATTTAATTTTACCTAGGATATAGACAATTGTGTGGGAGGTATAATAAGGGGCGTGGCTAAACCGTAAATATTTTTTTAGTTTAAAGTGATTATACAAACATTTTCAATATCAAATTTAAAATGATTGTGACTGTGGAAGTTATATCGTTTTTTTAACCAAGGCTTATGCCACTTGGTGTGGGAGGTACCAGAAGGGGTGAGGCAATATTGCCCATATTCCACACGAATTCAACATGTATAAAAGCATTGCCAAATATCAAGTTTCATAGTATTCCGATCATCCTTTTAGAAGTTATAACAGCTTTAATTTTACGTAGGTTAGGGTGATTTGAGTGGGTTCAAAAAGGGGCGTGGCAATATCCGCCATATTTTGTAAGCTTAAAGCAATTATAAAAATCAAATAGCCAATTCCGTTTAATTTAACGTAGGAATATTCTTCATTTGTGTGGGAGGTACAAGAGGGGGTGTGGCAATTTCGCCCATCTTCGAACTTTGGGAAAAATCTTGTGCAAAGTTTAAATTGGTTCCTTAACTCCTTTCGAGAGATATCGCGTACACCAGCCAGTCAGACAGACGGGCGGATGGACATGGCTCAAACAGCTTAAAAAGTCGTGAAACGGATTTGGTCCAAACAAACTTGTGGTCTTAAGTCACTCTTTCAATGCGTTACACTTTTTCTGTCCCAAATGATATATACCCTCCTACTCTGTAGAGTGAGGGTATAATAAGAATGTCGAAAAATCTCTTAATTTCGCATTTCTAGCTGTTGTCGTAAAATTTTGATTTTGCCCATTTTGAATCCCAATCGATGTAGAACCATTCGACATAAGTGGACAATGTAAACGCCATAGATCATTTAGTTCGCAAGTTAAAGTGCTTTCAACAGACAGATCGGCTTAGAATTTTACCTTCAACAACGTTACAGGGACTTAAACTGGGACGAGCGAACATTATATTGAAATAGTACATACGAGTATAATTATTATGGCTGTTTTTCTTTAAGACTGGATAACTAAGCTGCAATAACAAAAATCTAAATAAAATGTAAAAATAAAAAAAATCTTTTTTAAAATTGTCGCCAAAAGCAATATCAATGAAAAAAAAATACTTTGTGTTCAAAATTTTAGATAATTATCCAGTGTAATTCAAAATTATGGTTATCGAGGCTAAGTCCAAAAAAGTCACAAACACAAAATAATTTTTTGAATGTTTGTTTTGATACAAATATTTATATTGTAGTTGGCGACAATGTGAAAAAAAAAATATTTTGAGCAAAAAATTAATTTGTTGTTAACGTTTTTGTTATCGCAGTTTGTTAGCCCGCTTAAAGAAAAACAGCCTTATTGAAAGTGGGATATATTCACCATTTCATCGATGTATGTACATATTATTAAGTTGATAATATCAAATGTTGAATCTATTTTATAAAGGGTGATTTTTTAAGAGCTTGATAACTTTTTTTAAAAAAAAAACGCATAAAATTTGCAAAATCTCATCGGTTCTTTATTTGAAACGTTAGATTGGTCCATGACATTTACTTTTTGAAGATAATTTCATTTAAATGTTGACCGCGGCTGCGTCTTAGGTGGTCCATCCGCTTAGTCCAATTTTGGCATTTCCACGTTTTTGAGTAACAGAGACCCAATTGGTGCGAACGGCGACGAATCGAAAATTGGTGGTCATCATTAACACTGGCCGATACAGCTGCGATATTTTCTTCAGTTCGCACTCTACGTAAGCGTGTTGGTGGTTTAATGTCCAACAATGTAAATTTGGTGCGAAATTTAGTCACAATAGCCCGAATAGCCGCTTCAGTGGGTCGATTAAACTGACCATAAAATGGAAGCGCGCAATGAACTTTCTTAACAGAGCACGCATTTTGATAATAAAATTCAATAATTTGCAAGCGTTGTTCGTTTGTAAGACGATTCATGATGAAATGTCAAAGCATACTGAGCATCTTTCTCTTTGACACCATGTCTGAAATCCCACGTGATCTGTCAAATACTAATGCATGAAAATCCTAACCTCAAAAAAATCACTCTTTATAACCACAGTAATTTTTAAATTATCGAGACGCTCTAATATGGAGGGTATGTAACCGGTTGTGAATTAAGATCGAACTAGAATATACATATGTTCATTTTACATAATTTCAAAGTTATTTTTTCTGAGTGTATTTAGTATTCGTGAATGTGGCCTTTGCTTGCGCGAGTGTGTGTTTTGTAATAAAAACAACAATATGTGGCAAATGCAGACTGTTCTTATTCTTTTCTAAATATTAAAGAAAGCAGAAAACATCATTTTTGTTAAGGAACAACGCCGTCACATTTGCTTGTTTGCTTGTTTGTATGTCAAACTGAAACTACAGTAAATAAATGTTCAGAAATACAAATACACACCATGATCATAATTTATATTACCTATATACTCCTCTGCGGTTAGGTTCATTCCAATAATTTTTTGGTCATCGGAATCACATTTTCTATTGAGGACTGCTGTGATTACCCGTTTATATGTAGAACGGATCAAAAATTTCTTCCCATTTTTGCCCAATTTAGAACTTTATGCAACTTTGTAATATGCATATATTTTCCAAATAAATATAATTTTTCAGATTTTTTATAATTTGGAAGGTATTTGCAATTAAAAAAGCAAAAGTTTATGAATATATGTTATAATACTCCTACATGTGCCAGGATGGGGCCAGATACCATATTTTGAATTAAGTCACTTTCAAAATGTAATAATGGCAGTGTGTTGCCAACATTTGAAAATTACCAAAAATGAAAATTGGAACCAGGTATTTGAAAGGATGAGCATGAGTATATACAACTTCAGTAAGCACATATGGGCATCTCCTTAAACTATGCCCAAACAAGAAAGAAACTGAAATAGTCGATCAGTGCTCTGAATCGCTTAAAGAGTACTACATTTTGAAAATATATCGTCAGGATTTAGTACAAATTAGTACAAAATTATAAACAATTTTACGTTGAAACGGACGCTACAAACAACAGAAGTACTTTTGAAGAAATATACAAAGTTCAGCGATCTTTTAAGAACTTTGTTTTTCCATATATACATGTAAATGAAGGTCAGAGGATATATTTTATTCGTTGATTTATGAAATATGAGAATTATCTCTTAGATTTTTTAAATAGGTGCAGCAGTAATACGGACGCTACAAATACATATTTCCACAAACAAAACAAGTAAACGAAAATTAATAACACTTCAACTTTTAATAAAAATAAAAATAAAAGTGAACAAGTTAACTTCAAGTTTCATAATAAAAAAGTTGTCGAAATAAGGAAAAAAATAAAGTTAAAAGCTATTGTGTCTGATTTAATTTTTTTGGTAGACCTTTTTTGAGAGATGCCCATATACGGCCTATGTGTTTCCTAATGTATTTTCCTTCAAAAAAACAACTACCATCCCACTGTAAGTGGACGTGGAACCTGATAGGCATTTTAAATTTCGTACATATACTTAAGTTGCTTAAAAAAGTTCTTTAAAAATTATTTGTCAACCTACTAACAAACATATATACATGTAAATGAAGGTCAGAGGATATATTTTGTTCGTAGATTTATGAAATATGAGTAGGTTGACAAACAACTTTTTTAAGCAGCATAAGTATATGTACGAAATTTAAAATGCCTATCTGTTTCCACGTCCACTTACAGTGGGAAGGTAGTTGGTTTTTTTGAAGGAAAATACATTAGGAAACACATAGGCCTTTAAATTCCGTATATGATCATCTCTCAAAAAGGTCTACCAAAAATGAAATCAGACCACAATAGCTTTTAACTTTATTTCTTCCTTATTTCGACAACTTTTTTGTTATGAAACTTGAAGTTAACTTGTTCACGTTTATTTTTATTTTTTGTTAGTAGGTTGACAAAAAATTTTTGAAACAACTTTTTTAAGCAGCATAAGTATATGTACGAAATTTAAAATGCCTATCTGTTTCCTAAGGTATGAGCTACTTCAAGTGAAAAAATATTTAAAATCGAAAAGTAGTTCATAAAAAATTAAATAATTTTTTATTTTTTTAACAGCAAAGAATATTTGTTGGAATTAAATAACTTTCAAACGCATCTTCGCGTCTATATATCTTATCTTACCTATGCCAAAAGTTATGGAATGTAGAACAGTAGCCTCTGTCGCACACGCCAATCTTCCCCCGCCGTGCGCGGAAACGACGACATCGTTTAAAAAAAATAAAAATTTAATATTCCATATTAAATTTTTATTTCAGTGTATTGGGTAACGAAATAATTAATTAAAATACATTTTGATTCCAATTGATTACTACTTTATTTTCAATTCCCTCTATCGGGCCATATTACAGAAAACCGGAAGAGAAGATTGTCAGCAGTCGGAGGTAATGATTCCATTTAAGTTTGTAGTTCAGTTTTTTCGCGAATACATCTTTGTACATTGTATTCCAAATATGGTGTGTCCAATAAGCATCCATATTATTCACAATAAAATCTGAAATTAGAAACCAATTTTAAATTATAATGGATTGTTATAATTGGTATAATCGAAGAAATATAAAATATAATATTTTGTGCCGATTTTAATATTTAACCATAGTTATGAGTGTACAGTATATACATATTAAGTATAATAACGTAGGATAGCTTAAGAAAGTACAAGCGATTCCGCGTTTCTACTACAAAACTGGGGCACAACCGTCGTTTTAAGAACGTGATTTTAGGCTTCATATAAAACAGTTTCGCCAGGCAAAAAAACGGTAAAATTAAAATCAGGTTTCATATTGATTTTTGCGGTGATCAGTAGTATATGAAGCAATAATAATCAAGGTACGTCCTTGAGATACTAAAGAAAAGGAGATCTTCCATGACGAATGGGGTAAGAAATCAAATTGAATATATTTGATGTTTTCTTGACTTAAATCGGCTTTTGACAAATTGATATTTCTTTTTTTTGTATCCTAAGAAATTCCAAAGAAAACGCGTGATTTTACAAAATTCAAATCTAAATTCCCGGTCCAGTAGTTTAGGCGACATAAAGAACAAACAAACAAACTTACAAACACAGATTCATTATACCCTACTCCACTTCGTGGACTAGTGTATTAAAATTTAGTTTTCCGCCAAATGTTTGTAACACCAAGAAATTATTGAGCTAGACCCACCTTTAAGTATACGGATCGGCTTAGAATCACCAGCTGAATCGATTTAATTGAATTTGCACGAAGTCGGTTCAGATTTAGATATAGCCATCCCTATAATTTACACTATTACTGCTCTAGAATACACATTTTACATGGGATGATGACCAAATTTTCAGGATCGTGTTCAATTTGAATTAGAAACAGCTCACGGGAAAGTGGGCCACATGGGTCTATGTTTTGATATAGCCCCCATACTAATGTAGCTCCGATTTACAATATTACTGCTCTTAAATACACATTTTACATCGGATCATGATCAATTTTTTTCACACAATGTTACATTTATACTAGAAACACGTATTTTGAAAGCCAGTTGTATAGATCAATGTTTTGGTATAGCCCCCATACAAATAGGCCCCAGCTTACACTATTATTGCTCTAGAACCCATATCTTACATTGGATCTTGATACAAGTTTGCAGATCATGTGATCAATAAAGGCCCACTTTTTAATATAGCGCCCATTTGAATTAACTCTCTAGGAGCCACATTTTACATCGGAAGTTTTTCAAATTCAAAGGTCAAATATATGTGTCCATATTTTGGTATAACCCAAGAAACTACGTCATACATCGGATCATGATATTTATACACTCTACGAGAGTATTATGTCTTTGTGCATTTGTTTGTAACACCCAAACGAAGCGAAAATCGGTTCAGATTTAGATATAGCCCCCATACGAATTTCACTCCCGATTTGACTCTTTTCAAGAAATACCTGTGGTGAAAATGTGTAAGATCGGTTCAGATTTAAATTAGCCCCCATACAAATGTCGTTCCCGATTTGACTTTTTCCGCTTTATAAACCACATATTGTAACCGATTTTCTACAAATTTGGCTTAACACCTTATAATCTAACTAGTAATACCTATGCTGAAAGCGGTTCAGATTTAGATATAGCCCCATACAAATTCAGATCCCGATTTGACTTTTTCCGCTCTAGAAACCACATATTGTACCCGATTTTGATTTTGGCACAACATCTTAACATCCCACTAAAAGCACCTGTGGTTAAAGCGGGTAAGATCGGTTCACATTTAGATATATCCCCCATACAAATGTTGCTCCAATATGTTTAACCGAGTTTGGCCAAACTTTACATATTATATTTCACCAAATAACTTTTTTTTAAATAATATAAAAAAAACTACTGAATATTTTCTCAAATTTCTTTTTTTATTTGAAAGTACAATCTTTCCGGGTTATAATGGAAAATAACTTCATTCAAATGGCTGCCTCGGCAAACCACAAATAATAGTCCAACGGTTGAATAGTTTAAAAAAAACGTTAGATGGCGGACCCTATATAAACATACATGGGGAAAGCGGGTCACATCGTTCCATGTTTCAATATACCCATATACAGATGTCCTTTCCGATTTGACATTTTTTGTCAAACACATATATTTACAGGATACAAAAATCCTTCCCGAATTTACTTTTTTACCGAATTGAATTGTAATAGGATAGAAAGTGGAGTGTATCATATAGTCGGCTACGTCCGACTTTAGCCTTTCCTTACTTGTTTTCAACTAGGAATACCTACCGTGAATGAGAAATATGTAGGCCTATTTTTTGGACCAGGCCCCAAGTGTTTTTAAAGCTCCCCTTTCACAGGTCGGTCGGATTCATCCTATTACTACTGTATAATTTGTATTTGTCTGCCGGGAAATTGGATCAATTATCATATTATTTACCATATTAGTTAAATATGACTAAAGATGAATTAATAATTAATAATACAATTTATATAAACTACATAAAATTGCTCCCATGAAATACGCAGGGAGTGGCAACAAGGACCTCTAACATTAAACGGTACAATAATGTGTTACCCTCTATAATGATAAGTATATCAAAATTAAGCTAATTTCAGTGACTATACTAACATGCAATAGAAAAACATTTTTTATTTTGGAATCTTCATCTTTACCACTATATACAAACCTAGGAGTAAATGATCATGTACCATAATCTGCAAAAACAACAAATTTTCAAAAAAAAAAACATTTTGTGTTTACCTTTTTGGACTTTGCTTCGTTAACCATAAATTTTCCAGGCTAAGTTCAAAATGTTTAACATAAGATTGTTTTTTTATTTCTTTGTCAAAATTTGTTGGCAACAATTTTAAAAAAGATTTTTTATTTTGATTGAATTTTTAACTTTTTATTTAGGTTTTTGTTATCGCAGTCTTAACGAAAAACAGCATTTATAAGTTTTAGGATATCAATATTTTTGCTTTGAACCAAACTCTGACTTTACCACTGCGAGATGTCAAGAATTACACGAATTAGACGTCACTCTCTCCTGAATATTTGGTATTGGGTGTTGCCACTCTGACGGGGTTGTGTTATTACAGTTTATTTGCCCATTGTGTAATAACTCTTAATTGTCATCGTAAAACACATTGTTGATGACATTTTAACGTTTTTTATGTGCTCTACTCTTCTTTCTGTAGTTCAGTTTAGATTTTATTGTGGCACCAATAAATAATGTGGAATTAGTAAACAATTCTTTTGATGTGTGTACTTATGCATGTACATACGTACATTCGTATGTATATCTAGTTTGGACATATATGATATTTTTGCACAAAAAGTAAAGGGTTTTCCAATAGGAATGGGTAGATTGTAACGATTTATGTCGGCCATGTTGCATAATCACTTTTTTTCTAGAATTAGGTGACAGATGTTGCCTGATCCAAATGAAAATTTGCCCAACGAGCTGAGAGCGAATGCTACAATTCTGACAAAAGTTATATTTGACATAGAAACTCTAATGTGAAAATTCGTATGAAATTTGGTAAAACACGTCATTATTCACCAAAAACATATAAAGTAAAAATCACACATGGAGTATAAATAGAGATATTTTGTGCAATAAGAACACCTTGTTGAAAATAAGAAGATTTGCGATCTTGGTACTTACAAACAAAAGTCGACGCGAGACGTCGCACAGTGGGATTGATACATAAAGTTAAGTGTAAAAGCTATAAGGAACTTCATATAGACTCGTAGTATTAAGTAATTTGGCACCGAGCATCTTCTAACGCAATTAAGAATACTAATAATAATAATATGAATATAATAATATAATATGAAATTTTATCAAATCGGCCACTCAAAATCACACAGTATATGATGGGATCATATAACTCAAAATGAATTTCACATACAATTCGGTTATATATGCAATCCAAATAATTTTATTTAATGGGAATAAGGAGCTGTTTTCCAATAAAACCGAAAGAAAAACAGAACTTTTTTTCATGTATAAACTACATGATTTTTTTTCATTTTAATATAATGATAATAATAATAATGACAATAAATGGGAAGGATAAATGACATTTGAGCTTCCTCGACGAAATTTTGTAATATGCCATCCATGATATTTGTCCCTTAAATTGTTGTGATATACACTGTCGTTCAGATCAGATGACGAAAATATGTGTTTTGATCACATTGTCGATAATATAGAAGTCAACGGCATATTTCATCAACGGCTATGTGACGTGTGAAAGAAAAACTAAAGTATTATACCCTACACCTCTCCTTTCATCAAGATCCGCTGACAAATTTTACAGGATTCTACAGCGGTAGTAGGATGGCTTATAACAAAACAAGAAACAATATATTCTTCTAACACATTAGGTATTCCTATTTGAAATAAAAATGATCTTGAATATATTATCAAGATATTCGCTCTTTTTCTACTTAAACAAGTAAGGAAAAGCTAAAGTCGGGCGGGACCGACTATATGATACACTCCACTTTCTATCCGAGTACAATCCAACTCGGTAAAAAAGTAAAAACGGGAAGAATTTTTGTATGTTTCTTAACTATAGAATATTTGTATCGGGGCTATATACATACATGGAAACTTGTGACTAACTTTCACAATAAGTTCTTCCAGTTCAAATGTAACGTGTTAAGCTCACTTTAAAGAAATTCGGTGAAAATTCGTGGTATCTGGGGCGGAAAAGGTGAAATCGGGAGTGAAATTTGTGTGGGATTTATGTATAAATCTGAACCGATCTGACCCATTTGCACCACGGCTGTTTATAGGACAAATATACGATATTTCGCCTAATTTAACAAGTAAGGAAAGGCTAAAGTCTGGCGGGGCCGACTTTCTATCCTTTTACAATTCAATTCGGCGAAAAAGTGAAAACGAGAAGGATTTTTTGTATCCTGTAAATGTATGTGTTTGACAAAAAATTGGAAAGGACATTTGTATGGGGGTATATTGAAATCTACAACGAAATTGGTGAAATATAATATGTATAGTTTGGCAAAAATCGGTTAAACATTTGGGAGCAACATTTGTATTTGGGCTATATCTAAATCTGAACCGATCTTACCCACTTTCACCATAGGTTTTTTCACTTGGATTATAAGTTGTTGTGCCAAGTTTAAAGAAAATCGGGTTTCTAAAGCGACAAAAGATCGGGAGCGACATTTGTATGGAGGCTATATCTAAATCTGAACCGATTTTACCCACTTTCTGCATAGGTGTTTCTAGTTGGATTATAAAATTTAAAGAAAATCGGGTACAATATGTCGTTTCTAGAGCGGAAAATGTCAAATCGGGAGCGACATTTGTATGGGGGCTATATCAAATCTGAACCGATCTTACCTAATTTCTGCATATGTGTTTCTATTTGGATTATAAGATGTTGTGCCAAACTTAAAGATAATCAAGTGCAATATGTGGTTTCTAGAGCGGAAAATGTCAAATCGTGAGCGAGATTTGTATGGGGGATATATCTAAATCTGAACCGATTTGTCTCAAATTAAATAGCGTTCGTCCTTGATCCACAAAACTTATTTGTGGCAATTTTTGTTAAGATCGGACTATAATTGCGACCTGTAATTTGATTACAACAATAGATGGACAGACAGACGGACAGACAGACAGATGGACAGACGGACAGACAGACAGACAGACGAACATTGCTAAATCGACTCAGAAAGTGATTCTAAGTCGATCGGTATACTTAACAATGGGTCTATCTCCCTTCCTTTTGGGTGTTACAAACAAATGCACAAAGACATAATACTCTCCTGGAGTGTATAAAGAGAATCTGTTAAAAAATGTGGTTTCTAGAGCAGAAAAAGTCAAATCGGGAGCGAAATTTTAATGGAAGCTATATATAAATCTGAACCGATCTAACACATTTTTACCACATGTATTTCTAGTTGAAATATAAGATGTTTTACCAATTTTGAAATAGCGTGAAAAGAGTCAAATCGGGAGTGAAATTCGTATGGGGGCTATATCTAAATCTGAATCGATTTTCTTAAAATTAATACTCTCGTGGTGTGTATAAAAATCGATGATAAATGTTATTATCCCTTAACATTTTACAATTGAATTCGAAACAATTTCTCGTCTTTTTAACATTTTTATTAATTTTAAACATTTAAAATATTTGTTTACTATTTGCTTTTTTCCATTTCTGTTTTTCTATACCATGTTCTTCAGAATCATAATTGAAATCATCTCGAACGACTCTAGGATAACTAGCGGAAAACTAGGCCCATTTTTTGTGGTACTTCCGATTAAGGAGATACGCCGTTTTACATTATTCCTATCTTTGCAGGAACGATTACAAATAGTTCCTCGAGAACCGTGTTTATTGCGTTATGGTGACAAAATCACAGAATCATTTAAATGGCAAATTTACTTTGTTATCGTATTCGAGAAAGAAATATCTATATATATGTATATATATGACTTTGGGACAGGTGCTTCAAAAAATTATTGATTTTTCGTTCATTTAATTTCTACAAAAACAAAACAAAAATATTGGGTACACCTTTCGAGGGAATACACACGAGTACTTTTCATTTCAATAATGGTACGTACCCTCCTCAAAATTAGTCCTCCACCAAAACAAAAACAATAAAAATATGACTTCACATCAATTCATCGAAAATATCGACGCCGCTGTGGCCGTTATCAGTTGAATTCACAGTACTTGAGGTAAATACATAAAACTGAACACTTGAAATGTTCGAACAACAACGAAGAGGAGAGGTACAGTATCTAAATAAAACGATCAGTTGACGTTATAAATTCATCAATAAGAATTGAACGTTTTGTTTTCTGTTGGATTTTATTCCGTTCATGATTTAATAATATATTTAGTATGGCGTTGATAAGAATTTCAGACAAATACTATAAAAACAACAGTGTAAATGTACATACGTGCATTTGTATATTCGTGCCCCACGAAAACCCAAACTCCTTAACAACGGTAGTACTGCAGGTGGAGGAAACTGGACCGGGCGTGTTACAATACAACTTACAGATAGGAATACCGTGTAGCGGAAAGAAGGGTATGGCGGCCTTATAATAGGCCTTCGAACTAAAAGTGGCCACAACGAATTCCAGCGTTTTTCGCAAATTTCCTTAGGAATAACCCTATTGTTATGCGTATACGTACATATATTGTATTCTAGATTAATAGAGTACAAAATGAAAAATTATTATACCCTACACCACTACGTGGTCTAGGGTATTATAAGTTAGTTTCGCGCCAAATGTTTGTAACACCAAGAAATAATCGAGCTAGACCCACCTTTAAGTATACCGATCGGCTTAGAATCACCAGCTGAGTCGATTTAACGATGTCTGTCTGTCCGTCTGTCCGTCTGTCCGTCTGTCCGTCTGTCCGTCTGTCCGTCTGTCCGTCCGTCCGTCCGTCTGCTGTCCATCTAAGCTTGTTCGCACTCTACAGGTCGCAATTGTTGTCCGGTTGTCATGAAACTTGGCTGAAGTTATTTTTTCTGGCCAAGGACCATTGGTATTGAATTTGGAGGAAATCGGTTCAGATTTAGATATAGCCCCCATACAAATGTCGCTCCCGATTTGACATTTTCCACTTTAGAAACCACATATTGTACCCGATTTTCTTTACATTTGGTACAACATCTTATAATCCAACTAGAAACACCTATGCTGAAATTGGGTAAGATCGGTTCAGATTTAGATATAGCCCCCATACAAATGTCGCTCCCGATTTCACTTTTTCCGCTCTAGAAACGACATATTGTACCCGATTTTCTTTAAATTTTGCAGAACATCTTATAATCAAACTAGAAACACGTATGCAAAAATTGGGTAAGATCGGTTCAGATTTAGATATAGCCCCCATACATATGTCGCTCCCGATTTGACATTTTCCGCTCTAGAAACGACATATTGTACCCGATTTTCTTTAAATTTTGCAGAACATCTTATAATCCAATTAGAAACACGTATGCAAAAATTGGGTAAGATCGGTTCAGATTTAGATATATCCCCCATACAAATGTCGCTCCCGATTTGACATTTTCCGCTCTAAAATCCGCATATTGTGCCCGATTTTCTTTAAAATTGTCACAACATCTTATAATCGAACTAGAAACACGTATGCAAAAATTGGGTAAGATCGGTTCAGATTAAGATATAGCCCCCATACATATGTCGCTCCCGATTTAACATTTTCCGCTCTAGAAACGATATATTGTACCCGATTTTCTTTAAATTTTGTAGAACATCTTATAATCCAACTAGAAACACGTATGCAAAAATTGGGTAAGATCGGTTCAGATTTAGATATAGCCCCCATACATATGTCGCTCCTTAATGTTTAACCGATTTTGGCCAAATTTTACATATTATATTTCACAAATAAACAGACATGGTGAAAGCGGGTCACATCGTTCCAGGTTTCAATATACCCCCATACAAATGTCCTTTCCGATTTAACATTTTTTGTCAAACACATACATTTACAGGATGCAAAAATCCTTCCCGATTTCAATTTTTTACCGAATTGAATTGTAATGTGATAGAAAGTCCGTCCGTCTTTAGCCTTTCCTTACTTGTTTGGGAGATGCCCATATGTCCATACATTGGTATAACCCATATGGGGCCCAATCTGATCTATTACAGCTCTAGAAACTACATCTTACATCGTATCTTCATCAAATTTTGCAGATCATGATATTTTTCAACTAGGAATACCTACCGTGAATGAGAAATATATAGGCCCATGTTTTGGACCAGGCCCAAAATGTTGTTATCGGCCCCCTTTTGAAATGTCGGTCCGATTCATCCTATCACTACTGTATAATTTGTATTTGTCTGTACAATATACGTTAAATATGACTAAAGATGAATTTATAGTAACTGTATAATTTTTATGAACTACATAAAATTGCTTCCATGAAATACGTGGGTTTAGTAATCAAAGCGAGATACATGCGAGGGAGTGGTGTAGGGTATTATATAGTCGGCCCCGCCCGACTTTAGCCTTTCCTTACTTGTTAATTTTTTGCTTTATTATTTTTGCTTGGTTGAAATATTCCTAACGCAATTTCAAGGAAATATCAGATTAATAAAGCGAGTTCTCTACGTAGTCTATGGCGCTGAGAAGAAAATACACCCCATATTTTAACTTATTGCTTGATATAGTAATTACACATTTGACTGTGCCTGCTTTGTTCGACTTGTGAGATTGAAATTTCAATTTTAAATTGACACTAGGCCAAATGCGTGGTCAATTACTGAATCAAATCATTTTATTACGCAGAATTAAATCTAAACAAAATGTTAAAATTTCACTCAAAAAAATATTTTTCAATATTTCCGCCAACAGCAATATTAATGTGTTTATGAAAACAAATTTTGAAAAAAAAAATCATTTTATGTTAAAACAAACATTCTATCCGAATACAACCCATCTTGGTAAAAAAGTGAAAACGGGAAGAATACATGTATGTTTCCTAATCATAGGCTCATATGACCTGGTCCGCTTTGTCAAATCGATAGAATATTTGTATCGGGGCTATATCCAAACATGGAAAAATGTGACTAACTTTCACAATAAGTTCTTCCACTTCAAATATAACGTGTTATGCTCACTTTGAAGAATTTCGGTAAAAATTTGTGGTTTCTGGGGCGGAAAAAATTAAATCGGGAGTGAAATTCGTATGGGAGCTATATGTAAATCTGAACCGATCTACCACATTTTTACCACAGGTGTTTCTAGTTCAAATATTAGATGTTTTGCCACTTTTAAGGAAAATCGGTTGTAATATGTGGTGTCTAGAGTAAAAGAGTCAAATCGGGAGTGAAATTTGTATGGGGGCTATATCTAAATCTGAACCGTTTTTCTTCTAATTAAATAGCGTTCGTCCTTGTCCTGAAAAACTTCGTTTGGTTCTGTGTACAATTGCGACCTGTATCGTGATTACAAGAATAGATGGACAGACAGACGGACATTGCTAAATCGATTCAAAAAGTGATTCTGAGTCGATCGGTATAATTAACAATGGGTCTATCTCCCTTGCTTTTGGGTGTTACAAACAAATGCACAAAGACATAATACTCTCGTGGAGTGTATAAATATGCTTCAATTGACTCAAACACAAACCATAGCATATCTCAAAATGGATAAAGTGTGACTTAGCCCACTATCATACTAACTGGCACATAAAGAGTGATTTTTTTGCGGTTAGGATTTTCATGCATTAGTATTTGACAGATCACGTGGGATTTCAGACATGGTGTCAAAGAGAAAGATGCTCAGTATGCTTTGACATTTCATCATGAATAGACTTACTAACGAGCAACGCTTGCAAATCATTGAATTTTATTATCAAAATGCGTGCTCTGTTAAGAAAGTTCATCGCACGCTTCCATTTTATGGTCAGTTTAATCGACCCACTGAAGCGGCTATTCGGGCTATTGTGACTAAATTTCGCACCAAATTTACATTGTTGGACATTAAACCACCAAGACGCTTACGTAGAGTACGAACTGAAGAAAATATCGCAGCTGTATCGGCCAATGTTAATGATGACCATCAATTATCGATTCGTCGCCGTTCGCAGCAATTGGGCCTCTGTTACTCAAAAACGTGGAAATGCCAAAATTGGACTAAGCGGATGGACCACTTGAGGCGCAGCCGCGGTCAACATTTAAATGAAATTATCTTCAAAAAGTAAATGTCATGGACCAATCTAACGTTTCAAATAAAGAACCGATGAGATTTTGCAAATTTTATGCGTTTTTTTTTTAAAAAAAAGTTATCAAGTCTTAAAAAATCACCCTTTATAAACAATAGTTTAGGTTTTGTGAGGCAAGTTGTAAAACACTTATGAAGGCACTAAATGTGTTGATCTGAAATAAAATGTCAAATTACATCAAAATCGGACAATATATAATTTAATATGTGGAAATATATTACTAAACACAGCTAGTATTACTCATACTTTTAAAATTAGAAACAAATAAGGAAAGGCTAAAGTAGGACGAAGCCGACTATATGCTACCCTACACCATTCCCTGTGTATATATCTGGTTTTGATTACTATGGGGTGGGCGATTTTATGTAGTCCATATAAATTATACTGTACTATACTATAAATGCATCTTTTGTCAAATTTAAAGAATTTAAAATTGATGAACATCTTTTACATTATGTTACTCCAAAATCAGTGTGATCCTCTCTCCTTGTAGCTGAGTCTTGGTGACAAATATAAAGATCAATTTCATCAAGATTGGTTGCAATAAGCTGAACCTTGACTGCTGTGTAATAACATATGAGCTATGGCTATATCTTTGTGTAGTGCTACACTTTTACTTTAAGTGTCCTAGCTGAAATATGCCTTAAAAATACATATAAATTCGCATCGGAAGCCAATTTGACTGAGGTCTTGTTCAAGTCCAATGAAAACATGTAAAATTGCCACACAGAGTTTGCATCCCGGGATTTCCCGCGGGAAAATTCCTGGGAATTCGCACATTTTTCATTTCCCGTATCCCGGGAAATTCGTACGCGAATCCCGCGGGAATTCAGTACAAAATTTTACATATTGTTTCGCATATTTTTTTCCATCATTTCCACAATAAAATTAGAAATGTTGTATAAAAATTTAGATCAGATAGCTTTTAAGCAGGTATGTCAAATATTGCAGTTGGATGAAAAAATATTTTTATGCTGCGTTCGGATGTAGACTCAAAATCCACTTTTTCGGATTTTTCCTGTCAAGCTCCTTATGAAAAAAATTAAAATCTGGGAAAAATCGATTTTGGGCGTGTATTCGAATGCCAAAAATAAAGAATTTAAAGTTTTCGAAGCGACAGGACAAAGAACAAACATTTCATTTAATGCTCTACTCACTATTAATGTGAACGATCGTTCTCCGTCGCGTCCACATTTTCCAATAAAATAAGATATATCTGATATTTAATTAATTTTGAAAAGATGTTTGCATTGATCTCGCATTGCGTTTTATTATATGAATTCTGTAACAGTTTCGTTGTGAAATATATATTTATTTTACTTTAATAAATGTGAATGTTTCATTGGAAAAAATAAGCTTAACTCATGGTAAACAGCATGTTGACGATTTCCCGTGCTGTCCCGGGAAATTAAAAACATAATTCCCGTTTCCCGGGAAATAGAAAGTACGGGAAAATGCAAACCCTAATTAGTATGCTGTATTGTGAGCAGTTTGATAAAATCAAATCATAAATATCTCGTTTCTTGTTGCGTGCAAAAGATAGCCCAAAACAAGTAAGTAAGCTTCAGTCGGATAAACCGACTTATATATACACTCACTCTCTGGGAACATATATTAAAGGCCTTCGAAATCATTTGTAAATAAATTTGCATTCTATAAAATCACGAGGTGACCAACTTTGGCACCATGTAGTGCAACACCTATAGAGACTAGAGAGCCAACAATCAGCACGTCTTGTCCATGTTTTTTGCGGAGCAAGGTCAAACGATAGCACTTGGATCCATTCTTTCAATATCAGGCAAAACTAATGTTATAATATGGAACTGCTGTGGTAAAAAACCTATACTACTAGGGAATCGGAATAATAATAGAGTAATATTTATTAAATTAATTTTTTTATTTATACAATATGGACTTACTCCAAACACGCATCCATAATGTTATTGTCGGGGTAATTTTCAAATGCAACCACCATAATCATAAACATTCTGTGGCGGCTTTATACTTACAACATTTAGGGTGGATTTTTTGTTTCCACCAGAAAGTAGGACAATAAAATCACGTATTGTGCTCGTCTCCCTCAGACGGCTGCATGGGGTGGATTTTCTAAACAAAAGTGGCCATTATTTTTAAAGCAAAACTGATGTGGGCTTATTTAACAGCCCAAAAGGGGAACCAACAATACAATCATGGAGAAAGCAAATTGAATTCAGCCATTACCGCCATTAACCTGTTGGCCATAATTTAATGCGTAGATACATTATGAAAATTCTACACCAACAACGAATGACGAACATAAAAGCATGAATCTCGTATTTCATTCTTTGATAATTATGGCGGACAGACCTGCCTTACACACAAACATTACATGTGAGTTTTATGGCTACTCAATTATTCATTTTATTTGAAATGAGAACTTAGAAGCTTAGTTGGAGTGATGTTTGTGGAGGGAAGACGAATGTCTACAGTAAAAATAATGACGATTTCGCCATTTCATATTTTGAATAAAATTGCATATTTATCGTCTCCTGTGAATGATGCGTTATACAAGGGCAATTAAATAAGTAACTTTCAATATGAAAACTATTTTTTTATATTTCATTTGTCTCAAACAGTTTTGCCACGCCCCAACCATCCACAATTGAAGTTTTTGAAAATACAGAGATCGTCCCTCATGTGTCGCTATCTTTGTGGAATTTTCAAGACAATAGAAAATCATACACATTAAAAAATTTTGGAGTAACTAGTTGCCTACCTTTATGGTACTGTTGTCGAATTTTGTGAAACTACCTATACATATTTGCGTTAGTTTGGTTGTTAGTTTTGTATACCAGGCTAAATCTGGGGAACATTGTGCCAAAAGGGGCGTGGCAGCTAGCATTCCAAATTTAACACTATTATGAAATATATTCACCCATATGACACCAAGAGTTCTGACGTTATGTGTGTATACATCCACCATTAATGTGCGTAGCTATGCAAAAAAATGGGCGGCATTAGAAAAGTGGCTGTTTCACCTCCCATCCCAGCAAAAAAAGTACTTCCGTTGGAAGGACATTTTAATAGCATCTCAAAATCCAAATGTTTTCCTGCTTTCGAGGAAGTTCTTTTAAACAACTACCAATAAAGACGATTATATGTAGCGGCGGATTTTATAAAACAAAAATGGAAACTAGCGAAAAAGTTGTTCATTTGTTAATGTATTGCAATGACTTTTAAGTCTTTCAAAATAAAGGTCATCTCTCCTATGGCAACTCCATGTTAAATTCATTGGTGAAAATCCCAATGTTCACAACTTCCGAATCGCAGGATGAACATCTGTTTCGCTTCTTTGGGTACTCTCTTTTTGCTGGTATACGAAATAAAAAACTTTTAATTATATTCGCTTCCTAAAAAACTATTAATTATATTATTCGCTGCTGCTTAGCCTTCACATTACGCGATTGTGTAAAACTATTTTTGGTGAGAGAAATCGCATGATTCCTCTTCCACTTTCAAAAAATCGCATCGAAAGTCTTTTTCCGAGTTTTTATACCCTCCACCTCTAGGATGGGGGTTTACTAACTTTGTCATTCCATTAGTAACACCTTGAAATATCAACCTAGGACCCTATAAAGTATTGATCGCGATAAAATTCTAAGACGATCTAACCATATCCGTCCGTCTGTTGAAAGCACTATAGCATCTAAGTGAAATGAGCTAGGATGTCCAAATTTGACATAAATGTGTCTTATAGCTGTAGATCGGTTGGGGTTGAAAGTGGGCGAAAACGGTCCAGAGGGAAAATATTTTCCCTCGCAAGGATTGAAAATACCCCTAATATTTCTAGTATTTAAGCATAATATTTGGTCCCCTTATAGCAAAAACGTACACCATAAAGTGATTCTTATTTGTAGGAGGTGAATTGGGGATAAAAATGGCAACTATCAAACGACAGCAGCTAGAAACCAGAAAATCGGTTTGTACATTCCTCTAATTGAGTAGATACATAATATAAAATTATTTTTTCCAAATTCGTACTTTTAAGGGGTAAAAATGATACCAACCAAACGGCTAATAAGGAAATTCGATATATATATATATATATTCCTCTTATTGTGTAGACACGTAAAATAAAGGAACTTTTCGAAATTCGTACTTTCGGGGGTAAAATGAAAAAAGGGAAACCAAAGTCATGACATTTGGAGTATACATTCCTCTGACTTCATAGACACGAAAATAAAAAGGTTTTTCCAAATTCGTACTTTCAAGGGATACAAGTGGAACAGAGGGATAAAAATGCTACTCACTAAACGGCTACATATAAAATGATGAAATTCGGTGTGTACATCCCTCTAATTGCGTAGACATGTAAAATAAAGAGATTTTCAAAATTCGTACTTTAAAGGGGGTAAATGGGAAAAAGGGAATAAAAATGGTACCAAGCAAATGACCGGAGCTAGAATCAAGGAATTCCTCTGACTGCATTGACTCGAAAAAATAAAAGGATGTTTCCAAATTCGTACTTTTTTACTTTTACGACAAAAATGGGTAGACTCATGAAGTTAGGTTATCTTGTATTGTGTACGTGGGAGATATTATCAAAATTTATACTTTTGGAATTAAAATAGGATGGAAAAACAACCAAACAAATGATTGTATTTAAGCTTTTTTGAAGATTGCTGCCTTATATTTACTTTTGATTGAATTGACTTGAAGTATTATTTCGATATATATAGTACAAACATATTGGTAGCCTTTATTTATAAGCATGGTTTAAAATAATAAAAAATTTATATTTTTTTATAAAATTATTTGTTCAATATTTTTAGTTGTTTTGGTTTCACTAAACATTTTCCTGTAATGTTACTCCACTTATATGAGAATCTACAGCCTATGTGATTTACAAGCCATGGTGGAGAGTATATAAAGTTCGGCCAGGCCAAACTTAAGGCCGTTTTTACTTGCTTTTTCTAAATTTATGTTTGGTTTACTAAATGTATGTAAAAAAATGAAAAAATTAAACTAAGTAAAATTTTGCTGATTTTTTTCTAAAATTAAGTAAATTTTTACTCAAATCAAGTAAATATTTACTTAAACTGAGGACAATTTTGCTGATTCTTCCTCAAAACAAGTAAATTTTTACTTAAACTGAGGAAAATTTTACTTGATACAAGGAAAAAAGTGAACTTAAAATAAGTTCAATTTAATTCAATGGAAATATTCTTCGATACAAGTATGAGTTTACTCAATTGTAAGAATTTTTTATTAGCTCAAAAGAAATGCTTTTAAGTAAATTTACTACCATATTTCTACTTGCTATGGCTTTGAAAGAAGGAAACTTTACTCATACTTAGTTGATTTTCCTACTTTTAAGGAATTTTTTACTGAACTGGAGTAAAATTGTTGAACTAAATTGTAGTATGGATTTTACTCAGATTTAGGAATGCTATTTCTCTGAATGTGGTCGTTTCATCGTTAAAAAAAAGCCTCTTACTGAACTACCCTCCTATTTATATTTTATACACCAAAAGCTTTTGCAGTAAATATGGTGAAAATCCAAAGAAATCATGTAAAGCCAGTCAAACGGGTAAGAATATTCAAACTAGTTTTTTGAATTTACAGTATTTTGGGCTTTTAATAACTATTTTTGATTTTACAGATAACAAGGACATATTGAAAACTATTTGGCGCACTTACTCTGTATATTAAAATATACGAGTTTAATCTTATTTCCCCATAATCATATAGGTCCGCTGATATCGCTCATAGCTCATCGATTGGAAGAGTTTCTCCTCCAGTGATGTTTGTGGAATTGTTTGTATTTGTCCCAAAATTTCGCAATATTTGAATTTGTCGTCATTTATAACTTTGTACACAATTAGATAAATGTTCCTGCTACATTAAAAAAACTAACCTAAATTGAGTAAAGAGATATCAAAATTTGTATGAGGCATCTTGCTCCCAGAATAGTTGTAAACCATGATACTCACTCATATCTTTGACATTTTCCACCGCACTTCCAATTTTAACCGCCCACTCTAATAACGGCTATAGCATTTAAAAATAAATCAAAACTAGAAAATTTATTATAACAATCTCAAAAATGTAAATTAATTTCCCGCACAAAAACGCGTTTATGTGTACACCCTGTTCACCGAAACACACCAAGTGTTGCACGTGAATACAATTAGCGATAATGCTAATTGCAAACATGCATCATGTTCTATAAATCATGTCTGGTTGCATTTACGAGACTTCGCAGCAGATCTTAAAATGCTTTAAGATTGCGGAAATGTTCACAGGAAAAAATACTATTTGAGTAGTTATGAATGTCTTTGTGTGTGAGTGACTACATAGATAGATACAATCATACATATGATGATGATTAATTCGAATTACCAAACAAACACAGATTATAGATATGTTTATGTTTCTTAAGTATTTACGCGTATTTATGGCATTTTTACTTTGCTACAGCAAGATTTGACTCATAATTGTCATCTATTGGAGCCACTGACTTGTGGTCAAAATGTAATGCAGTGGTTGCGATCAAAAGATACTAAACATAGTTAGAAGTTAAGCTTTTAAACAATTCTCACACAGTATCAACGGAGCTTATACTATTTTTCCAAATCTTATACTTTGAGGGAATATGAACTAGCGCTGATTGGTGCTGGCAACAGAGATTTTTGACTGACATTACCACTATTTCGAAACCTAAACAGGAAAATAACATTAACAAATTATGGATAGGAATGATTTTTTTCTATTTTTAAATATTTACACCAATAATATTTTGAGGTATTGGGCAGAAGAACATATTCTGAAAATCGAGTTAAAAAATAAAAATCATTCTCATAAAAAAAATTACAATAAAAAACTTAATATTTCTTGGGCCCGAAATAAATTAATAATATAAATGTTTTAAATTTAAGTAAAAATCTTGGTTAAAATAATCAATATATATATATATATATATATATATACTGCATACCACTAACACTAGTTAACAAATTTTCGCAGGAATATTTAGAACATTTACTGGTTTGGTGTTTTAAACACGAGAAAACAAACAAATAAGGAAGGTTAAAGTCGGGCGTGGCCGACTATATGGTGTAGGGTAAAAAAGGCCGTTACATTTGAACCGGGTGATATACGATACAGCTATAAGAGAAGAATATACTACAACTGATATGAACCACTTTCGCAATAGATGTTTATATTTGAAATATTAGCAGATGTGCCAAATTTGAAGAAAATCTTTTCAGATGTGCTTTTCTAGAGAGGAAATAATCAATTCAATTGCGAAATTTGTATTGGAGCTATATAGTGTCCGCCATCTAACGTTTTTTTTCAACTATTCAACCGTTGGACTATTATTTGTGGGGTGCCCTCAGCAGCCATTTGGATGAAATTATTTACCGGAAGGATTGGACGTTCAAATAAAAAAAGAAATTTGAGAAAATATTCAGTAGTTTTTTTATAGCATTTTCCAAAAAAAAAGTTATTTGTTGAAATATGTGGTTTCTAGAGCGGAAAAAGTAAATCATAGGAGACATTGGTATGGGAGTCCGCCATCTAACGTTTTTTTTTTAACTATTCAACCGTTGGACTATTATTTGTGGCAGCCATTTGAATGAAATTAGTTTCCATTATTAACCGGAAGGATTGTACTGTCAAATAAAAAAAGAAATTTGAGAAAATATTCAGTACTTTTTTTATAGCATTTTCAAAAAAAAAAGTTGTTTGGCGGACCCTTTATATATCTGAACCGATCTGGCTTATTTTTACGAGAGCTGTTTTTAGTTCAAATAAAGGGTGTTTTTTATTGGGGTATAGAACTTTAAGTTGGCATCACTTTTTTAACTGGCGGCCATTTTGTCAGCTGTCAAGTGATTAATATTTAGTTTGGTTTGCCATTTCATCATGAACAGGTTGACAAAAGAACAACGCTTGCAAATCGTGCAAATTTATTTCGAAAGTAATGGTTCAGTTCGCGAAGTTCACCGCAAGCTCCGTCCATTTTATCGACATAATCGTCCATCAGAGCAATTAATTCGGTTAACCATGGATCGTTTTCGCACTACGTTTACTCTATGTGATAATACGCATCCGCAGAGACGTCGAACAGTGCGCACCGAAGAAACAATTGCCGCTGTAGAGCAAAGTGTTGAAGAGGACCCGAATGAATCGATTCGCCACCGTGCACAGCAATTGGAGCTTTGGAAAATTGGACCTGTAGAATTGGCTATATTCGAGCCAGCCGCGGCGGCCACATGCCCGAAATCATATTTAAACATTAATGGCATAAAATTATCCTTCCAATAAAGCCAAATTGATGGACATTAAAACGATTTTCTTGTGTTTTATTTCAATTCGAAGTTCTATACCTCAAAAAAAAACACCCTTTATAAGTTGTTTTATCAAATTTGGAGAAAATCTGTTAAAATATGTTGTTTCTAGAGCGGAAAGAGTCAAATCGGAAGAGACATTTGTATGGCAGCTAAATATACTATACTATTGGCCTACTTTTACCAGAGCTATTTCAAGTTGAAGTATATGGTAGTTTGCCAAATTGGAAGAAAATCTGTTGAATTATGTGGTTTCCAGAGCGGAAACATTTTCTTCAAATTAAATAGAGTTCGTCCTTATACCATAAAACTTTGTTGTGCAAAGTTTCATTCAGTTCTAACAACAATTGCGACCAGTACTTTGATTACAAGAATAGGTGGACAGACGGACGGACATTGCTAGATTGACTCAAAAAGTGATTCTAAGTCGATCGGTATAATAAACGATGGGTCTATCTCATTTTCTTTTGGGTGTTACAAACAAATGCATAAAGTCATTATACACTGTGGTGTAAGGTATAAATATTTTAACATATTAATGGATAAAGTTCTTTATTTGAACAGGGATATTGTCTTTGCTCAAGACCAGTTTGTTTCTATATTTTAAAGACAAATTTATTTACAAATGGAATGGTGTATGTTTAATACGTTTCACTGTCCAACAAATTAAGACTTTGGTTAATGTCTGAGAGAATTCTCATTGTCAGAACAATGTTGTGGAATTTAATGAGGATAATTTTTGTGAAAGATCAATAGGATAAATGTCGGCTGTAAAATCAAAAATTGTGGAAACTTCTTATCATATGGAGGTAAAGTTTTTGACATTTGACTAAATACTTTCAGAAAACCATATAGAGAAAGTTGAAATAAATGCAATTGCAGAAGCGAATTATGGATTTTTGCATCAATTACAGCTTTTTTCGCGACTGACTACTTATATGTTACAAGCAACATTACTACACATGCAAAAAATCGTCCGAATTGGATATATCGGGAGAAAATTAAAAAATAATAATGCCATGAATACTAATAATTTTAGGCATATCTTCCGGGAAAGCAAAATTATCCAATTTGTATTTTTTGTTAACCGTGTTCTACCGGAATACCCACATTTTTTGTCGAAAAATATTGATATTCCAAAAAACATGGACGAATTTTAACCCTAGTAATTTTGTTGTATGAGTTGGCGTGTAATTTTACTATTTAAGGGTGTGACTTCATTTACAACTTTGGTGTGTTTGGTGAACCCCATTGACAAATTGATCCATAAACGAGGAGGGATCTTCCACAAAAATTATGTTCATAAAATTCCATAATATAGTTCTGACAATAAGAATTCTTTCTGATATTAGCTTAAAACACTTTTTTTTCACTTAGTATAATGCTCCCCTTCGAACAAAAAAATGAAAACTTTGATGCACTGTAAAAAGAAACTCAGACAAGCTGTACTATAAGTTTATTGTACAAAAATGATCTACTCAACATGCCCTTTCTGAAATACAGGGTCACTACTCTGTTCCTAAAGTGTTTTTAATAAAAAAAAGTAATTTATCCATAAACAAATTTTTGGTGTTTGGTAAAGTATAAAAATGGAGAGGTATACAATTTCAGTTTTTCTCGGGCACATTCCCTAAGTACATTTATATGATGAATGTTCTTTTAGCGGTATACCCGTTTTATCAATCAAATGTATTTCTCTTTATAAACAGTTGGTTTTGCGCACATTTAAGATTCGTATTCTTCACATTCTCATTCGTACTCGTATGTTTGCTAGGCTGTGTGTCTTTCTGTTCAGTATCTGTTGAAGTTAATAAATGACTTGTATTTACACAATCTGCATTAGACATTAAGCTAAAGTATCATTAGCTTTAGCCACCGTAGTAATACTGGCAAGAATATTGATTGCATTAGAGTTTAGCTATTTTTCTTCTTTAGATAGAGTTTCTCTTCTTCTTCTCCTTCACGCAAATAAGGATTTCTTTTAATAGAAACGGTTTAAAAAGTGTACACACGGTGGTTAGTTCACCAGGGCCGAATCGTCCATACAGTCACCAGTTGGTGTGTTCCACAACATTGGCAGGCTGTGCGGATATTCAGTTATAATATGACAGAGGTATATTTGCAAAATTTTACACCCATACATATACATATCTGGTTTGGCACATTTTCCAGATACTTCATGGTATTTTATATTTACTTTAAAATATGCTACATAAGCAACGAACGTATTAAGATTAATGAATTAAGAAGATTAATAAGGAGATGACGTTATTTAGTGACACGTTTAAGGCAGGATTGGTCTAACCAACAAAACCAAAAAAATGAGGTAGACCCAGTTTTTGATTGATTTTTTATTGATAAAAGTTAGTTCGGAAAAATACACTTTTTCGATAGATGGTAAAATATTTGGTCTCAAATACAATGTGACCTAATCCACATTAATTTAATTCGATACATATAATTACATATTCAATTTCCAATTAAAATTACCGTAGGAATTATTCAATTAACCACGTAATGGAATAATAATAATAATAAGAGCAATACATACCAATAATAATGAAATTTAATACAGACGCCTCACAGTGGTTCAGAATCAAATTCCATCGGCCAAAATTCAATAACTTTTGTTGTAGTAAACATTTATATACCTTACACCACAGAGTATAATGTCTTTGTGCATTTGCGAGATATACCCAAATATACCGATAGACTTAGAATCGCTTTTTGAATCGATTAGTAATGTCCGTTTGTCTGTCCATGGATACTTGTAATCAAAGTACAGGTCACAATTTTTTTCCGATCGTAACAAAAATTGGTACAAGGAAATTTTTCAGGTCAAGGAACGCTATTTAAATTGAAGCAAATCGGTTCAGATTTAGTTATAGCACCCATACAAATTTCTCTCCCGATTTGACTTTTTTCTCTCTAGAAATCAAACGCGTTAACAGATTTTCTTCAATAATTTTACACAATATATTTATATTTGAAATACATATACATTAGAGCGTACCAGGTTACAAGTAAAAAAAAAAAAGTTCGCCGTACACCTTCGAATATGAAGTATTATTGAAAGGTAGTTTCAAAAAAATTTTTTTTATTTTTTTATGCCGAACGTAGGGGTCGCGCTTTTACATTTTTCTATATAACTTCTGCATTTATAAACGGATTTTAAAGTGTGATACATCGATGTTTTTGTCCGATTTTTTTGTCTTTGAAGTCATTGAGCTCAAACATGATTCATGATTTTATGCGAGCTTTAATTTTCGATTATTAGAGTGGTACATTAGGGTAGTAGCAACTGAGAAATGATGGGTAAGTACCAGAAGGGGGTGCTTGAGCTCAATGACTTCAAAGACAAAAAAATCGGCCTCGTCGAGACAAAAACATCGATGTATCACACTTTAAAATCCGTTTATAAATACAAGTTATATAGAAAAATGTAAAAGCGCGACCCCTACGTTCGGCATAAAAAAATAAAAAATTTTTTTTTGAAACTACCTTTCAATAATACTTCATATTCGAAGGTGTACGGCGAACTTTTTTTTTGAGGTACGCCCTAATATACATAGCACCCATACAAATTTCAATCCCGATTTGAATTTTTTTCCGCTCTAGAAACCACATACGTTAACATTTTCATACATACAAATGTCGCTACCGATTTGACGTTTTCCAGTCTAGAAATCAAATTTTTAACCGACTTTCGTCAAAACAAGTTATATTTCAACTAAAAGCACCTATGGTAAAAGTGGGTTCACCGAATTGAATTGTAATGGGGTAGAAAGTGTAGGGTATTATATCGGCCCCGCCCGACTTTAGCCTTTCCTTAAATTAGACAAGGACCCAAGGATTAATCTCTTAAAATGTGTAAGAAATAATTCGACAAAGTTTAAAAAAATCTGCAAATCTGTAATTGGAGAAAAATTATTTTGTTTTCTGCGCATTACGAACAAATACGTAAAAATATGTCACAAAAATAAAAATTTTAATTTATTTTATTTTTTTTTTCTAATTTCCTTGCAAAAAATGTGCAGCGATTACCATAGCGAGAACTTCATTAAATATTTTCTTTATATGAATATCCAAAACTGGGTTTCTATGATCGCGCTTTTGTAATTGCTCAGAAAACATCATGAAGCAATGCTTATGTAAAACCGCTACATGAAATAATGCATTTTCATGTATCGTAATTTGTAAAATATAATATAATAAATACATTTTGTAAATAATATATTATATCAAAAATTTATTTATTTGAACATTTTCAAATAAAAATTAGCAATTGCATTCCATCACGAAAATACAAATAACAAATAATGTTGACACGTTTTTATAGTTAATATTTTTCACAAGGCGAATACGAAAGTTTACAATGAAATAAATTTAATGAAAATACATCCGACATCTGCAACTTTAAGCTATTGTACTTACTTATTCATGAAAAAACAAGTAAGTAAGTTTCAGTCGGTTAAACAGACTTATATATACCCTCACTCTCAGAGAACATATGTTTGGAAGGACTTAAATTTTACTTCGTACCGTATTATGTGTGTGGGAGAAGCTGGAAGTTTATGGCAATCGGGCCCAGCTTCCACATTTGTAAATAATTGTAAAAACATTATCAAATATGAAGTAATAATGGATTTCAGGCACCGGTATAGGAGTTATATAGGATTTAATTTTACCTAGGATAGAGACAATTGTATGGGTACCAGAAGGGGCGCGGCTAAAGCATAAATATTTTTTATGTTTAATGCGATCATAAAAACATTTTTCAAATATCAAATTGCAACAGATTTTGACTTCCCTTATGGAAGGGGTATGTCAATATCGCCCATATTCCTAGTGTATGAAACGAAGCCCTAAAAAGTAGTGCTTACATTGTGGAAATAATATTATTACTGCTTCCAAATATCAACAAAAAATTTTCTGGGTTCTCAAAATAATCATTGGGCCCTTGTTAATTTTAGTTTTTTACAAAACTCAAAAATGTTCCTAACATATATCATACGTGTTCGTGTACACTGTACACGTTACGCAAAAACAAATTCTATAGCTTTCACAGGAGAAACGTAATTTAAAGTGAGCAGTACTTTTCCACAAGTATGTACAAATGTATTTCAAAATTGGCAATAGGTAACATAGTAGGGTTGAAATATAATACGCAAAACACCTCAGACCCGAAATTAACAACCTCGGGCGTTTTCCCGATCTTGATTTAGTAATGATTTAGATTTTTAATGTAGTGTCTAAATAATACCACATATAGTTCTGCTACTTACAGTGTCGAACAAAACCATAGAACGGATGTTTGAATTTTTTAAATTATTACAATAAAATGTTATTACTGCACTTATGCAAAAATTCTCAAGATTGTCATTAAAAGATAATAAAAGCAATATTATTGTAATAATGGAAATCAGATTTGTTCATGAGGGATGAAGAAAGTTAAAATCTTTGTCAATGAAACTAAAGCACGTAAAAGTCATATACATTATAAAAATAAAAACATAAAATGGATTTAGATAAAATTCATCTAGAATTGAAATGAAATATGTTAGACTATTTTTTTCTTACCGTTATTAATTAATTTAAAAAATACATACGTCATACTAAATACACGCGTTGCCAGAATAAAATGAGAGCACCTAAATAGCGCTGACAGTGTCAACTATAAATAGAAAAGCGTATATTTAGTTCCTTTTTTAGCTTGGCACTAACGACCCAATTTTGTAGTTTTTGGGGGTTCGAAAAGCTCCAAATTTAGTGCCAAAAGCACTAACTTGGCAACACTGGTTAACATGGCTCAAAATAAGTACACATTAAAGAAAAAATTATGAGTAATGTTAGAAAGAGTGATTCAGTAACGTCTATCACGAAAAAATAATTTCAAGAATTATAAGCAGATTTCGTTCTTCAGAATCGGTCAACGTTATTCATCGAGGTGATATAATTCGGATAATAAAAACTTATATAATTACAATTCAATATTTCAGATAGATCCATTCAAAGATATCACAGCAAAAAATGGAAGCACAATGTGCATTTTTCCCGCTTTTGAAGAAGTTTTTTAAACAACTTCAAAAAGACGTTAATAATATGTGACATTTTACAAATAGCATTTTCACAAGTGAATGGGAACGAATTTTTAGCATAGAGTCACAGAAGGTCTCGGGTTTGAATCGTGACTCGGGAAAAACTTTTTTTGTTTTTTTTTTTTATTACTTTTATAAATAAACAATGTATAATTTTAATAATTTAAAAATGTTTGCTTAAAAATACAAATTTATTGCGTTATTAATGTACGTCAAATATTTAATTTTTATTAATTATTAATACTACATAATATCAGTAAAATTAAGTAGTGTTAATTTATTTAATGCTAATATAATTTAATTTATTAATTTGCGTTATATATTAATGCAAGCTAAATAAATATTTTGTTAAGTTTCCTATTGTCAGTTCTAACGAACAAAATGGTTTGCTTTAGTTATTCAGCACTCACAACAGAGGATAGCTGAGATGGTTAGAGTGTTGTAGTGCAACCAGAAGGTCCGTTGTTATATCCCCGGTAGCGGTGGATTTTTAAAAACAGAAATGAAAACTAGTGAAAAAGTGGTTCCTTTGCAACACTTTCAAGTCTTTCAAAATAAAGGGCATCCCTCATATGACAACTCCATGTTAAGTTCATTGGTGAAGGTTCTAATTTTCATTACTTCCGAATCACAAGATGAACATTCTTTTCACTTCTTTGGGTGCTGTATTTTTTCTGGGATGCTGTAGATAGGTGCTTGGCAACATACATAAGTATTAAAACTCGCAAAAAATAAACACTTCAGAATTTCCAAAAGAAAAAGTTAACTGGACGATTGCCTGTTACAAAACATTACTCTTGTCTGACGAATCAAAGTTTAATCTGCAAGATTCCGATTAAATTCCGAGGACAACGCCTAAATTCACAATACTGCAAAAGAACGCCGAAGCACAAAAGAGGAAATGTAATGATCCGGGGATATTTCTTGAGCTAAGGAATCGGACCAATACGTAGATGGATCGTTTTAGGTAAAAAACAATTTCTAATATTGGATATGCCAATAAATATAAAATAACATAAATTTTTATGTTTTTATTTGTCACATGATTTTTTATTATATTCATTTTTGTTTTGTAATTCTACACCACCTGAGAGTATATCCGCTAAGTCATTGATATACAACGAAAAGAGTGCAAGACAGGGCCGTGCGCAGGGGGGGGGGATTTTGGGGGGTTCAAACCCCCCCCCAAAGAGGTTTCGAACATATACTTTTTAAAACCTTCTAGACTTTCCGAAGCAATAAAATAAAATAAAAATTTTAAAGTCTTTTTAAAATAACTCGTCTGAAATGGTAATTTTGCAGTAAAATCATGACAACACGAAAATTACATAAAAAATCGTGGACACTTTCTTGAATTTCGGACAAAGGTTATGAAAAATACAATCAAACTAAACGAATTGTGCTAATTTAAAGATTGTGTAGTGCTAATTTCGCTAATGGACACCAAATTGTTCGGAAAATTTTCATTTTTATTAACCGATACCGCTTCTTGACATTCGACTAGAGCTATATCTTATGAACTTTTAATTGTGTACTGCAATAAAAGTTTGGAAATTTAATAACAAAATCGTTTAGTAATTTTAAAAAAGTGTAGATAAGAATCACTATGATATCATAATGAAATCTATAAAATTCTTAAAAAATCAAATAATTAGCTTGTAGAGCGCTAAGATGTAACATTTGCGATTTGGACATTTTTATGGAGCTGTATCTAAATCTGAACCGATGTGTCCTATTTTCATCACAGATGCAACAACAACGGTTTCTGTTACTTCCAATGTTTTGGGAGTGTGCAATTATAATACAAATCCATTTCGACAAACGAAGAAAACTGTTTGATATACATAAACTTATTTCTCTTTGTTCATTTACAACAACTGATGGCATGTTTACCGCAAACAAACTAATTTTTCCCACAAAAGAAACTCAAAAACTCACGTGTCTAAAATTTCGTTTCTGCGAAATGCATTTTTTCTCTGCGTGTAGGTCTCTATTTTAAAATCTGCTTTAAAGTTGCGAAACAATAAGAAATGAGTTTTAACTTACCAAAATGTTTATTATATTTATAACTTATGTTAAATATTTTTCAGAGTTAGTATTTTTTGTATATATGTAACAAGTATTATTCAAAAGAGAAACAACAAATTCAACAACTTGGATCTACGTAGGTAAACGAAACTCTAAAATACCAATTATTTGGTTTTTGGAAATAAAATTTATAGTTGTTTCTTCTTGCATTTCATCGAATACAAAAAACTGTATTTGTTATTTGAATTTATACATATTTAAGATTATAAAAATGAAGAAACATTTCCATTTTTTTATTTAATCGGAATATGCGTATAAAGATTTTGAGTAAACATCCTGTTACTCATGTCCTATATAAATTAAAAACCCCAAAACTCTTTGGACATCCTATTTAGACCCATACTTTGTCAAAAAGCATATTGAATTTCTGTATTTATCACAGAAAAATGCGGGACTGAAGGGTTTACCGCCGGGGAATTTGATGGTTTTTTGTGTAATATTTTTTCAAAATATATATCGAGGGCTTATATTCAAAAGTTGCTGTGAACCATTTTCTCGAAAATGATGCCAAACTATTCTCAGATTTGGATGTCATCTGTCATATAAATTTGGAAAAGACTTTTTTCTAAAGCCATTTTTTTTAATTTTCTGATTTGGCTATCCCCTCGCATGTTAGTTTGTGACTGCATAAGTGGATATGAACATACAAACAACAGAACAACACAGCTAAAAACAGCAATTGAAAAATGAAATGCAATTTTGCCGACAATGTCTGTCGGACGAATGTATCAAAATATTTCTCGAATATCGTGGCAATAACATATGAGTGGTTTCCAAACGCTCCAGTAAAAATTTCCTCAAAAGTTGGAAAATTAACTAAGTATGAGTAAAGTTTCCTTCTTTCAAAGCCATAGTAAATAGTTTATTTACTAGAAAAAGGGTAGTAGATTTACTTAAAAACATTTCTTTAGACCTAATAAAAAATTCTTACAATTGAGTAATATCATACTTATGTGGAAGAATATTTCCAAGGTTTTAAGTGAGAAAAAAATCTGAAATTTTTTGTAGGTTCATGAAAATTTTAAGAAATATTTCATGTTGTCATTTTTTGTATAAGTTTTGCATACTCTGAAGCAAAACTATTTGTTTGATTTTTTAGTTAAATTAATTTCACCCTTTTTCCTTGTATAAAATAAAATTTTCCTCAGTTTAAGTAAAAATTTACTCGTTTTGAGGAAAAAATCAGCAAATTGTCCTCAGTTTCAGTAAATATTTACTTGATTTGAGTAAACATTTACTTAGTTTTAGGAAATTTTCCGCAAAATTTTACTAAGATTTAGTAAAAATTTAATTTTTAATATGTTGGAATCGTGTCGAATACATGTGAAAAAATCAACAAAAATGATATATTTCATTGAAATCGTGTAGGCAAATGAAAACCGACAAAAGTATTATTAGTATTTTGTAACCGGCATTGCACGGGTTCAGTCTTCCCTATTCCCCTACTTCATATGCTTTGGAAGATAAAGTGAGCAATTTTTGATAGTTTTAAAATATTGTTTGTGTGGGAGGTACCATCCCGCTTTGTCCTATCATAACCTAGTATAGCCAGGAACCATCCTCTGTCCACTGGTTAGCTACAGTAAAATGTTCAGGCGAATCGGTCCACCGGTTTGGCGTCCTATGCGGAACATACAGACTAGGGTATCCAACCGATTAAATTTCATTCGATTAATCAAATATTTGTTCGAAATGACCGATTTTCGAATAACGAATAATTCGATTAATCCGTACCAAATAATCGAATATTCGAAATGTTATACTACTATAAATGATTGTACAAAAGTTTGGATCATTCAATTTGGCATCATTCAATTTTTCTTGAAAACTTTATCAAAATTAAATACTTGTTTTGCGAACTACTACGTCTCAGTGAAAGTATAATAAAGGTTTTAATTACGCTGATTTTGTATCTCTGGTAATGGATTTTATACATATTCAACAAAGCGAAAACTAAAGAGTTTGATAGATCATTATAGAAAATTTGGAGTTGAAGAGCCTGTGACTGCAGAAGAAAATATTGTTGTTGAAATCAGCCTTTTGTACGAACAAAACGAAACAATAAAAAAAGAGTACAAAATCTTCATACTTATATACTTTATAATATCATATTTAGATTGATCGAAAATAGAACTCAAAAACTAGATCATGTAGATCTTCTTTCTATTGCTCCGATTTCAACTGTAAGCGAAAGAGACTTTTCGAAATCGAACTTTATTACAGCAAACAAAGCTTTAATGCCAATAGCTTTTTCAAATAAAACGATAATACATCATTTTGTGTTACATATTCCTATCAAAATTTAAATAATGAACTGGAAACTTTATTCGATTAATCGAATAAGAGCTGTCGACTTTATTCGGTTAATTAGAAAATTTGTATTTTCGGATAGACGATTAATCGTATAATCCAAAAGTACGAACAATTGGATACCCTAATACAGGCACACATTGATTCTTATACCCTCACTCTACAGAGTAGGAGGGTATATATCATTTGGGACAGAAAAACAGTGTAACGCATTGAAGCTGCGACTTGAGACCCTAAGTATGTTTGGGCCAAATCCGTTTCACGACTTTTTAAGGTGTTTAAGTCATGTCCGTCCATGTCCACGATAACTCTCGAAAGGAGTTAAGGAATCGATTCAAACTTTCCATATCCTAATATTTTTCACAAACTAAGTATAAGTTCGAAGATGGGCGAAATTGCCACTCAAAAGGGATAAAAATAGTACCAACATTAGAATTACAGCTAGAATCATGAAATGTAGTATGTAAAATCCTCTGACCATGTAGAAGCGCCATCAAAATGTATTATTTTTCGAATAAAAGGCTCTGCGGTTGTAATTTTTGTTAAAAACTGGGTAGAAAATGATAAAATATATATGTATATATATACGAAGGGAGTTCAGCTAAAACAGTGCAAATCGACAATCACATTCCTTTGACTGTATATGAGTGATATGTTTCCAATTTACTATTTTAGAAAAGAAAATCAAATAAATACTATCCTAAAACAGAGACGGATAATAACAAATACCTGGCGTGCGAAGCAGCGGGTACTGGTAGTTTATATATAAAATATTCTGGTGGATTGTATACAAACATAGTAAAGAGAAATTGGATGAGAATTTTGAATACCAAAGTTTCTGATACCTTCAGGTATCTCCCACACAAATAGTCCACACTCCAATGTTGAATTAAAACCCATATAACTTCCACACGGATAATCTAAATCAGGTATATTTTGGTAATTTATAATGTTTTTATAATCACTTTAAGTGTACTAAATATGACGGGTTTTGACACGCCCCTTCCAGTACCTGTTCTATAAATGTGGAATCTGGGATCATCCCACCTTTCACACAAATTATCCTGCCCTACATAAAATATTATTCCTTTATATGTTCTCTGAGGATGAGGGTATATATAAGTCGGTTTAGCCGACTGAAGCTTACTTACTTGTTATATATGTACATGTGTAAAATATTATCAACAGTCAAGTAGTATTTTCTAAATCCAGCTTGATACGATATGATTTCCTTCTCTTCAATCCACTCGTTTATGCAAATAACAGAATTGTGTTAAATATGTTCCCTCAATATATGCATTAGAGCCTCTATAGTCTTTTGGACTGTTTTGGATCACCTCAAAAATATTTTCTTCAGCTCAGATAGGAAATTCATATTCATATTTCAAACCCCTCAAAACTGTGAAATGAGACATACACCATTTGACTGTTTTGAGATCTCTGCAGCAACAAACTGAGTCAACCATAACACCCTTTGGTCTTGCGCTCAACACCACCATTCCTTGGAGTTTTTTTGCGTTGTTGCTAATCCCTGGCTGATGTTAGGTGGTGAGATATGTTATACATTCATATATTTGCTGCGGCAATTTGATCAGTCTTATTGTGTTTCCTGGGGTACCGCATATAATATGGATTGTGTATTTCTGAGACCAAAAGTGTTCTTGCTTGCTCGCATTCCTGTTAAAATCACAAGCATAATGTTAATGACATGCCGTATCTATCTGAGACCTTGACTTCTGTTGGGACATCCAAAAAGATCAGGCAGATGTAAATTTTTTGTCTTAACCAGAGCCATTCCACAATTGGTGTAAACTTATACACAACATCTTCTCTTGATCATCATACAACAACAACCAAGGCGTATTTATACAGGTGATAGCAGCAGAGCAAAAACAAATTCGGCAACAACAAAATACAAGTAATTTTTTGAATGGTAAGCCATACTATCAAAGCAAAATATATGGGATTTGACAGTTTTGGTTACTTTTGAATGACAAAAATTTCAGTCAGCTGGGCTCCTGCTATTACCTTTATAAATACGCCTTGACCACAACTGAGCTCGTGTTTACTGATGTGACATCAGTCCTAGCTTTGCATTTGACATGGCCTGCTTATCGCATCTCTTGAATTTCATTTAATGGTGTTAATTAGAGGTTAGTACCTACTCCTACTTTCAAAAAAGTCGCCAAAATAAGAATTTTCACATTAAAATAACTCATGATGAAAATATAATATTTGCAATACATACAGGCAGGCGTGAATCACCGGTTAATGAAAACACCTTAGTCTGGCTACGGCAATGTACGTGATGTGACGTTTGAAGGTATGTATCGTTCGATTCGTGAATATAGATGTGTACATACATACATCCATACGTACGTGATAGTACACGTACACTCATGCATACATACATGCATACATAGGTATAAACCAATCAGTATTGATTGGTGAAAAGAAAGAAAGAAAAAAGAATAAAAAATCAACCCGAAACGAAAAATGAGAACAACAACAGTGTCAACGGCAACAGAACGTTTCGACACAAACGTCAATCATATGACAAACGTAACCGTTTGACTGGCACTTCTTATGTTTAATTTATTTTTCCTTAATTCAACGTTGCCGTTGTTGGCACTGCCCTTGTTGTCGCTATAGCTTTTGGGCAATAAAGTAGCCATGCTGAAAATGAAATAAAACTTAACAATATCTCATATTAACCCTCTGAGGTGTCAAGGAGAACAATTGTTATATGTAGTAATTGTCAGTTGCTCAGAATAGGTTAGGTCTACGATCAGAAACTTTGGTATTCAAAATTGTCATTCAATTTCTCGTTACTATGTTTTTATACAATCCACGAGAGTATTTTATATATAAACTACCAGTACCCTCTGCTTCGCACGCAAAAAACCAGGTATTTGTTATTATCCGTCTCTATTTTAGGATAGTATTTATTTGATGTTCTTTTCTAAAATAGTAAATTGGAAACATAGCACTCATATACAGTCAAAGGAATGTGATTGTCGATTTGCACTGTTTTACCTGAACTCCCTTCGTATATATATATATTTTATCATTTTCTATCCAGTTTTTAACAAAAAACAAGTAAGGAAAGGCTAAAGTCGGACGGGGCCGACTATATAATACCCTACACCACTCCCTGCATATATACATCGCTTTCATTACTAAACCCAGGTATTCCATGGGAGCAATTTTATGTAGTTCATATAAATTATACAATTACTATCAATTCATCTTTAGTCAAATTTAATGAATATGGTAAATAATAAAGTAATTGATCCAATTTTCCAGCAGATATTCCGAGTAAAGTAAATATAACATGATATGGAAAAATTGATCAAGATCCATAGGTTTTTTAGTTGGATTTTTAGATGTTGTGCCAATTTGAAAGAAAATCAGGTACAATATGTGGTTTCTAAAGCGGAAAAAGTGAAATCGGAAGCCACATTTGTATGGTGGCTATATCTAAATCTGAACCGATCTTACCCACTTTCAGCATAGGTGTTTCTAGTTCGATTATAAAATGTTGTGTCAATTTTAAAGAAAATCGGGTACAATATGTGATTTCTAAAGCGGAAACAGTGAAATCGGGAGCGACATTTGTATGGGGACTATATCTAAATCTGAACCGATCTTACCCACTTTCAGCATAGGTGTTTCTAGTTCGATTTAAAATGTTGTGCCAAATTTAAAGAAAATCGGGTACAATACGTGGTTTCTATAGCGGAAAAAGTGAAATCGGGAGCGACATTTGTATGGGGACTATATCTAAATCTGAACCGATCTTACCCACTTTCAGCATAGGTGTTTCTAGTTCGATTATAAAATGTTGTGCCAATTTTAAAGAAAATCGGGTACAATACGTGGTTTCTATAGCGAAAAAAGTGAAATCGGGAGCGACATTTGTATGGGGACTATATCTAAATCTGAACCGATCTTACCCTCTTTCAGCATAGGTGTTTCTAGTTCGATTATAAGATGTTGTGCCAATTTTAAAGAAAAACAGGTTCAATATGTGGATTATAGAGCGGAAAAAGTCAAATCGGGAGCGACATTTGAATGGGTGCTATATCTAAATCTGAACCGATCTTACCCACTTTCAGTATAGGTGTTTCTAGTTCGATTATAAAATGTTGTGCAATTTTTAAAGAAAATCGGGTACATTATGTGGTTTCTAAAGCGAAAAAAGTGAAATCGGGAGCGACATTTGTATTTGGGCTATATCTAAATCTGAACCGATCTAACCCACTTTCAGCATAGGTGTTTCTAGATAGACTATAAGATGTTGTGACACAGGTATTTCTAGTTTGATTATAAGGTGTTAAGCCAAATTTGAAGAAAATCGGGTACTATATGTGCTTTATAGGGCGGAAAAAGTCAAATCGGGAGCGGCATTTGTATGGGGGCTATATCTAAATCTGAACCGATTTCCTCCAAATTCAATACCGATGGTCCTTGGCCAGAAAAAAAAACTTCTGCCAAGTTTCATGACAATCGGACAACAATTGCGACCTGTAGAGTGCGAACAAGCTTAGATGGTCAGCAGACGGACGGACAGACAGACATCGTTAAATCGACTCAGCTGGTGATTCTAAGCCGATCGGTATACTTAAAGGTGGGTCTAGCTCGAGTATTTCTTGGTGTTACAAACATTTGGCTCGAAACTAACTTATAATACCCTAGTCCACGAAGTGGTGTAGGGTATAATTACAACCGCAGAGCCTTTTATTCGAAAAATAATACATTTTGATGGCGCTTCTACATGGTCAGAGGATTTTACATACTACATTTCATGATTCTAGCTGTAATCCTAATGTTGGTACTATTTTTATCCCTTTTTGTCCCACTCACACCTTATAGGTATAAATTTCGAAAAAATCCATTAGGACTTGCATTTCTACCTTGACAGAGGAATGCGCTTCTACATGGTCAGAAGAACTTGCACATCAAACTTCAAGATTCTAGCTACAATACTTTAGTTGGTACCATTTTTATCCCTATTTGTCCCGCTCATCCCTTATAAGTACAAATTTCGAAAAATCAATTTATATTGCAAGTCTACGTTGTCAGAGAAATGTAAATACCGATTTTCACGATTCTAGCTGCAATTCTTAAATTGGTAACATTTGTATCCCTTTTTGTCTCTTTCCTCCCTTAAAGGTACAAATTTCGAAAAATCCCTGTTTGTAGCTCGTCTGCATGGTCATTGCAAGGAACACACCGAATTTCATGTTTCTAGCTACTGCCGTTTAGTCAGGACGAAGGTTTTATGTTTATCCCTTTTTGTCCCATTTTACCACCTAAAAGTACGAATTTCGTAAAACCATTTCTTAGTCGAAGTCTACGTCATATTTCGGAACTACCCTGAAAATTTCATGACCCTGGCTTCTGCCGTTTGGTCTGAGGGCTGGTCAATGATAAGTCAGTCAGTCAGTCAGTAACGCTACTCTTTTATATATATAGATATATTGGCAACATAATAGGCAAATAAGAACAGAAAATAAATTTAATGCATGAAATTGAGACCAAAATAAACACGTTAATTATAAATAAAAAATATGTATTTATTTTTTATTTCAGAGCAAGGAAATAATTGAATAAAAAAACTAAATTATTTAAATTCCCTAACTGATCAATAAAATAATAAATCTGCTTTTAATATAATGTTTCCCCTTCAGATGTCACAGACCATGTAGTTTTTGGTCCGGGTTTTCTACAAATAATATCCAAAATCTACCCGTGGACTGAAAAATATATATTAGTTGTTTACAGAAAGTTAATCATTTTACACGAAAGTTGATAATATTATTTCACTGATAATATAACCTTTGCGCAACCCTTACAGTGCAAATTGAAACATTTAAGCATATTTGTACTATTTTTTAATACATATTCAAATATTATTTAATTTTTATTTAATATAATAAAAATATATATTCTTTTTTGATGCTATAACATTCTCCTTCATTTTTAGACATTAACTGTGGTATTTTAAAATTACACATTAAAAAGTAAAATGAATGTACACATTTAATGATGTAGTATTAATCATTCTATGCTTAAATTTACATATTAAAGGCCGAATTTTCAACATAAAAACGTTTATTATTACACTAAAATTGAAACTAAAATTAAACAACAGATGTGTAAAATGAAACATTTAATTTTTTATATTACAACTATCAAGAATTCGATTTTAAACTTTTCAATGTTTAGTTTTACACATCTGATATTTATATTTAGACATTAAAGGTTTAATTTTACTAGCTGCGTACCATTATGGTAGTGAAATTACGCTACAATTTTTTAGTGTGTATGTAAATACTTTTGCAGATTCACTGCCCAAAAAGAGTACTATTTGAGACATACGTTGGATGAAGTATTCTCTGACCAAATAGTTAATGCTTTCGATGATTAAATTAAACTGATACAATTTACGAGCCGTGAAGAACTATAAAATTTGTCTAAGAGTCACACATGTCTCCTGCCACTAAATATTATGACTGCTGCCCTTATTGGAGTGCACCATTTTTTCTCCATTGCATATTCTCCATTGAATATTCAAACATTTGACCAATCAATGAAGATGGTTAGGAGGCATTAATGAAGTTCCCATTCGCTGTTGTTGAACTACCTTGTATCAAAATATCTGGATATTTATATATAAACATGTATAATTTACTTATGTATGTTATGTTTATCATTCAAATTGGATTCCATCAAATTGCAAATGTGGTAAATTTTATAAATATTGTTTTGTTTGAAAATCACGTTCAATTAGTAATAAACATAAAATATTGGGGTAGAGGAAAGGGTCAAAGTAATTGGTAATGACACTGTAATTATTTAAAATAAAAAGTCAATTAAATTACCCGGAACAACTATCTGTTATAATTATTGATTTAACACGATTTCATTGTATCATTCTTTTCATATCACGCCCGCAACGAGGTCTTCAGCTGTTGGCTTATTAGTACGCTGCCTCGTATTTCTTATTTCCTAGTTAGAGGTCCACCGCGACGAGGACCAACTCCAGCGGCTAAATGAGTTTAAGAATTTGCTTTGGGTCTAGCATTACGTACAGCAGGAGGAGACCGAAATGTAGTAACTGACGCATCTGTCAAGAATTGTAACTTCATTGGTCTACCATCCAGGGGAAGACCATTATACTATTGCATTTAAAGCATGCGAACGTGTGTCAACATAAGCAGTCAAAAAAAAAATATTATGACTTTGTATACAGTCCACTAGAGTATTATGTCTTTGAGAATTTGTTTGTAATACCCAAAAGAAAGCGAGATAGGCCCATTGTTAATTATACCGATCGACTTAGAATCACTTTTTGAATCGATTTAGCAATGTCCGTCCGTCTGTCCGTTATTTTAATCAAAGTACAGGTCGAAATTGTAGCCAGAACCAAACGAACCTTTGCACAACAAAGTTTTTCGGGATAGGGACGAACGCCATTTAATTTGAAGAAAATCGGTTCAGATTTAGATATATCCCCCATACGAATTTTACTCCCGATTTGACTCTTTTTACGCTAGGTGTCACATATTTTAACAAATTTTCTTCAAATTTGGCTAAATATCTTATGTTTCCACTAGGAACCCCCATGATGAAAATGGGTCAGATCGGTCCTAATTTATATATTTCGCCCATACAAATTTTGCTCCCAATTTGACTTTTTCCGCTCTAGAAACTACATATTTTATAAGATTGTTTTCAAATTTGACAAAACGTCTTATATTTAAACTAGGAAGACGTATGGTAAAAATAGATCAGATCGGTTCTGATTTATATACAGTTCCCATTCAAATTTCCCTCCCAGCTTGTCTTTTTTCTTGAATTTCTTCAAATTGAGCATAACTCGTTATACTTGAACTGGAAGAACCTATTGTGTAAGTAGGTCACATCATTCCATGTTTGCATATAGCCCCGATACAAATATTATTCTCGATTTGACAAATTCGGTCAGGTCATATTAGCCTATGATTACGAAGCATTCAAAAATCATTTCCGTTTTCAATTTTTTACCGAATTGAATTGTATTCGGATAGAAAGAAAGGCACCGATCGACTTTAGCCTTTCCTTGCTTGTTCGTATTGACTTACCCAGTGATCTACCAGAAAGATCATAATGAACGGCCGCCTTCTTCAGCGTACCAAGCTCGGTAAATAACTCCTTGATATCCGAATCCGATGCAGCTTCATATGTAATATCCAATTTGTTTGGGGCTTTCCTATTGCATAAGCTTCGAAATCCTTCATTTCCCGCGCGTTTCTTTTATTAAGTAATACTTGTCTCAAGAATATAATATGACTTTTACACATTTTACCATTAAATACATTTAAATTAAATGATAATTTCTTTGAAAATGACTGACAAAACAGCTGATTTTTACTATATGAAGATTACATAAAGACTTTGCCCTAATTTCAAACAAAGTAAAACGCGTTTATAACCAACATTGCATATAGCGAAAAGTTTTTAAGGTCTTACTAATTCCGCTTCCATTTTAATAAATTATTGCATATATATATATGAAAGTGGTAGTACGATTTTTCTTTTTCAGAGAAACGAATTTACAATGTAAAAAATCTTTATTTTCATATCAAAGTAGCGAATTAAAATGTTGGTTTATTTCGACTTCGTTAGCTGAAAGAAAAATGCTTCAATGTAATGAATGCTAATTACTTACATATTCCACAATTTTCTAAGCTTGCACTGTTGCTAAATAAAACACACTCATAATTCGTTCCAGACGCACCTTAGAGGGTTAATAACGATCAATCGTTGTGATCGGGCACACAAATTATTATTAAAAAAGTAACACTTCACCATTACGGACACAAAATGGTTGAAATTAAAAATAAATAATATTTTTTAATTGCAGCACCAAAACCGAAATTAACTGATCGTTCGAGTTTGATAAACTTTAATGAAAAAAAAACACAGAATGTGTAGACAAAGGTATAAATGTGTCAAACTGGAGGAAAGACAAATAAAAAGATCGTTCATTTCTGACCAATGGACATTGAACAGTTTGTTGGTTAATTTATTTCTTTGAAAACACTTTAAAACGATTCTTAATTTTTTTCCAGATATTTGTGAATTGATAAAAGTTGAACGGAGGCAATTTTTTTCTTTTATCAAAAAACTTTGCTTTAAATTATTTTTGTATTTTTATGGATAACGAGTTTTCAGTTGCATTTATTTGTAGCTCTACATTCGTTTATGAATTTATTTGACAATTTCGATTTGATTTCAACAGGAAACCATTCAGCCGTTGTTCCAATCACCGTCGATTTTCAAACTAAAAATGTGAAATTTCTTGATTATGCTGAAATGGCATTTTCCCCTTAACCAAGTACATACTGTTTTTCGTTCGTTCCACATATATAAGCGAAAAAATATCTCACTTTGTGTTTCAACTGATATTACCTATCAACAACAGCAATTTTTCCTATCGGTCCAATAACGTAACGCTATGGCATGGCACACGGCGAAATATCAACATATCCGATATCTGAGAATAGATAGTGGCGCTAGATAAGTTAACGTATCATTTCAGAGATTTCGCCTACAACAAGCCCCCATTGGAGCATGTCTATGTACTCGTATGGATGTATGTGCACTGATATTGATATCACTTCCTTAACCTACTCCAAGGAAGGAAGATACCAAAGATAACTTTCGACTTTCGTTAGTCGTTTTCTGATTGTGCCATTCATTCATTATTTCCCAGTCGCCTTCAGCTCGTTTTCAAGGTAGGTACTCATATCTTAAGCCATTTTATCTGGAATACCAAAGTTTAAACAGAACTTTTCCCAATTTAACAAAACCCCAACACAACACAACAAAATAAATGATAACGAGGACTTCGCCGATATCTTATACATAACACCAATTGGTAACCCCTGCTCACCCTCTCTATACATAATCTTGAATGTTTGCTTAATGATGACGTTTCGTATTCTGGGTTATTTCATGTAAAAGACTCCAAGTCATTATTCCCTTTGATAATCATCGGTGGTATTCTTTGGGCGGTAGGAAGGCGGAGTGAGGTCCCACTGACCCAGCTAGATAAAAATATCTAATCTTCGCTTTTTAGCAATATTTATAAGATAATGAAGATTTGCTATCAATTTTTGTTGTCGCCTTCGCGCTGTCGTCACTTCCACTGGCGTGTCCCATTTGGCTGCCATAGGATATGAGGGTATCTTGGTGGCTTTGTCATCGCCTGGTTTGGCTCGTGCCGCATGTGTGCTGTGGTGGTGCAGTCTATCAGTTTATTTGAACTGATAATGTTTCCACAACTCAGATAATAAGCGATAATAATTTGAATTTCAATTTAGTTCTGTTCCATTTTGTTTTACTTTTTAACTTTGGTTTCAGTTTGAGTATCTAATCGTAAGCAGTTTGTATTTGTATTTGGAGTTTTGAGCATTTAAAAAAATATATACAAAAATTTATAACGTCGCTTTTCAATTCACATGTTTTGTTTTTTTTTTCGAGAATTTAAGATCGTTCAAGATATCAGTGCATTGATTACAAAATAATCGATTTGATGTGATAGTTTCATTAATCGTTGACCTGCGTGATTTAATTTTATTAATTTAATTTAATTTGATTTTCCCAATCGAGTGAACAAAATCGAGTGAGCAAAATGGTCTTGAGCCAGGACAATATCCCAGTTTTGGAAAATTTTAATTTTTCGCGGGTGATAGGCTAAAAAGAGTTTTATGCATGACTTTTTATATTTTCTGCCTATATACTTTTTATAGGTATTTTTTAAAGAAAAATTTTAGTATTATATTGACCGAAGAAATCCGATACGTTAAATTGAATCTTCGGAATATCTATTTCAAGTAGAAACAGCCGCCAGCAATAAATAAATTGATTTTTGTTGGCCCGAAAAATCCATAAAAGATGAACCATAGAACAAAAAAATTATTTCGATAAAGTTTAATTTATCCTAACAAAGAAAACAAGTTCCGATTGACGAAAATCTCTTAATAAATCCAGAAAGTATGCCACTTCTTATAGAAGCATGTTTCTTATTCACGTGTGGTGAAATAAATGTTAAACAAGTAAGGAAAGACAAAGGTCGGGCGAGGCCGAGTATATGATACACTCCACTTTCGATCCGAATACAATTCAATTCGGTAAAAACAGGAGGGAGTTATGTATGTTTCCTAATCGTAGGCTAATATGACCTGACCCAATTTGTCAAATCGAGAAGAATATTTGTATCGGGGCTATATCCAATCAAACCACCAGTTCAAATATAACGTGTTATGTTCAATTTGAAGAAATTTGGTGAAAATACGTGGTTTGTGGGCGGAAAAGTCAAGCCGAGAGCGAAATTTGTATGGGAGCCATATATAAATCTGAACAGATCTGACCTAGTTTCACCACAGGTGTTTCTATTTTAAATATAAAATGTTTTGCCAAATTTGAAGACAATCTGATAAAATATGTGGTTTTTAGATCGGAAATACTCAAATTAGTACCGAAATTTGTATGGGAGCTATATATAAATCTGAACCGATCTAACACATTTTCATCACAGGTGGTTCTAGTTGAAATATAAGATGTTTTGCCAATTATGAAGAATATCAGTTGAAATACGATTAAAAAGTTATACTAAGTCGATCGGTAAAATTAAAAATGGGTCTATCTCACTTCCTTTTGGGTGTTACGAACAAATGCACAAAGAGTGGAGTGTACAAAAATTTCATTTGCAGCATTTATATTTATATTAGTGTTTTGTAACCGGCGCACAGTGGCGCCATTTGAGTTTTTTCGTTGCAAAAATCATATCTTTTGAACCGAATAAGATAATTGAACAGTTTAAACAGCATATGATAGATAACTGTTCAGCCTATGAAATGAGCGTTTGGAAAGGGTGCTACGCTCTGTAGGGTCCTAATTATGGGTTATCAACGTTAAAATTAGTAGAAAAATCAATTTTATGGTAACTAAAAAAAAATTATTTTTACATTTTTAGATTGTTTTTATTTTTTTTCTTTAGTTTTTTGTTTTAAATTATTACCCAACAAATTAAAAAAAATATTTTTTTTTATTTTTTTTGACCGGATGATCCATCGCAGCCCCATTTGCTGATCAATGTCAACTTCTCAGGAAGAATTTTCACCTCATTTTCAGGAAGACTCTCCAACAACCGTTTTGCTGTATGGCCCATGAGATCCTGCAGATTGGCTTTCGCAGAGACTTCCGTAAACTCCGTACGTCGTGAATTTATTTTGGCTTGCGTAATACGCTTGTATCCGGGTAAAACGTCAGCGCCGTGTCGCGTTAAAGATGACCGTAGTTTCTCATATTTCTTTTTGGAAAGTTCTAAGTCCATAAACAAGGCCAAGGCTTCTTCGGATCCATACTTTTTAATGTGAGCGTTTGTGGGCGTGGGAATGCTTTTCTTAATCCTTTTTAGTCGCAGTGGGCTTGCATTAGCAACAGATTTGGTTATCTGCGACCTAACTCTTTCACTATACTTTATAAATTTAATAGACAGCGCGTCCGATAATTGCTTCGTGGTCAAGTCATTGGTGGCATCGGCAAGTTGCCTCTTCCTTGTGAAAATTGAACACTCCTCAATACTTTTTTTTGCCTTCCTTTTGCTCCTCTGGTTGATGTGGTGGGTTTATCTACTGCCAATATATCCAGGATGGTGTCTTCATTAAGCCAGTCCTCGTATTTGGAGTTGAAGTTCTGAATGGTTCGATTAGATTTCACCCATTTTGCCTTAATAGTTGCATATATCAGATAAAATTTATTTTTTATAATTTCGCTTCTCTCAATATTTCCGTATAAGCTATCAAGTTCTTCTAAAGCAGCTTCCGTGAAAAAATTTGGTGTGGTTGACTTTCTAAACAGTTCAAATAATTTAAAATTGTTCAACGCCATGTTTTCAGTACTTAAATTGTTTAATGGTTTCAGTAATTGTTGCGCCAACTTTCAGTCGTAGAGTAATCCAGGCATTATCCTTATTTTGCAATATATAGGCTTATGCTACCATGCCTAAAAATAAAAAATAAAAATAGGGACCATAAGTCAATATTGTTCTTGACCATTTGTAATATATAGGCTTATGCTACCATGCCGAAAAATTTACCTGTTCCCTGCATACATATGGATTTTGGCTGAATAATGCAATTTTGATGTTATGCACGTGTCCAAGGGATGGACGCCATACAATTTCTGCAACCATGTCTTTTTAACCTTTTTTACCTCTAGAAGCCAAACGGGCACGTACGGGCAGCTAAAATTTTTGAATTATGTAAAGATGTAATCAATGAACAGGTTTTGCAAATATGGCAAATATAGAAAAATATAGGTTTTTTTTTCCGTCAAAGTTGAAAAATAGTGAAAAAACGGATAGTTTTTAAATAGTGATTTACCAGGAGAAACACAAAGCAAACAGTTAATTTTTTTTATCATTATACATTTAATAAATACATCAATGAATACAAACAAAAAATAAGGTGATTTGTTACCTATTTTTCGTGATATTACACCTGAAATCGAAACAAATTCACTAAAAATTTTGTGTTTTTTTGAAAACCGAAAGTCGGTCAACTTTGAACGGCTATATCTTCTAAACTAAAAATGTGATATTATTAAGAGTGGCATATTTGAAATCGTTGAAAAGTTTCCTATAACATGGGTTTATTCAAAACTTCGTCGGCGCTCATGAAAATTTTGATTTTTGCAACCTCGTTTGCTCTACGGGCGCTACTGTGCGGCGTTGCACCGGAGAAGAGAACAACCCAGTATCTTTCGAATTGATTTTTTTTTTTTTTTTAACAAAATATTTTAATTTTTAAATCTTTTGCGACGTCCTTCCGCACATAAACTGAAATATAACGATCACTAAGAATATCTCGTTGATTTTTGGTCATTTATATTAAACTATTTGGACGTACAATTGAAAATGTAATCTTTTATTAATAATAAAACTCTAACTTTTCCAAAATAATATTTGATCATGCAGGAAGACAAATAACCGTCCAAGGCACAATTTCTAGATAACTATGTGGACTAGGATATTGTTTCTTAATCGGTGCAGTATAAAGTTAAGCACAGATGGAGTTGGTACGATTTGTATTCATATGTTCCCATTTGAAAAAAGTATTTCTCAGTTTGCATGTCTACGCAGTCAGAAGATTATATACATTGAATTTCATTCTTCTGGTTGCAGCAGTTTGGTTGGTACTATTTTTATCCCTACATTCCCATTTTACCCCTTTAAAAGTATAAATTTCGAAACTTTTTTTACGTATCTACTCAATTAGAGGAATGTACATTGTACACACCAAATTTCATTTTCTAGCTGTTGTCGTTCGATAGGTACATTTTTTATCCCTTTTCGACCCATTTCACCATCAACAAATAAGCATCGCTTTATGAAGAATATATATGAGATTTCAAGGTGTTACAAACGGAATGACAAACTTAGTATGTATATGGTGGTGGGTATAACAAATTTTGAGTAATATTTATTTGATTTGATTAGGTACAAGTATAAAACAATTAAGGAAAGGCAAAAGTCGGACGGGCCGACTATTCCATTACAATTAAATTCAGTAACAAAGTGAACTCGGGAAGGATTTTTGACCAAAAAATGTTAACTCGGAAAGGACGTTTGTATGGGGTGTATTGAAACCTGGAACGATGTGACCAGCTTTCACCATACATGTTTACAGGTGAAATATAATATATAAAGTTTGGCCAAAATCGGGAGTAACATTTGTATTGGAGCTATATCTAAATCGGAACCGATCTTACCCACTTTCACCATAGGAGTTTTTAGTTGCATTATAAGATGTAGTGCCAAATTTAAAAAAAATCGGGTACTATGTGTGGTTCCTAGAGCGAAAAAAGTCAAATCGGGAGCGACATTTGTATGGGGGCTATATCTAAATCTGAACCGATATTACCCACTTTCACAATAGGAGTTTTAGTTGGATTATAAGGTGTTAAGTCAAATTTGAAGAAAATCGGGTACTATATGTGGTTTCTAGAGCGGAAAAAGTAAAATTGGTAGCGACATTTGTATGGGGGCTATATCTAAATCTGAACCGATTTGCTTCAAATTAAATAGCATTCGTGTTTGATCCACAAAACTTACTTGTGCCAGTATTTGTTAAGATCGGACTATAATTGCGACCTGTAATTTGATTAAAAAATTGAGGGACAGACGGCAGACAGACAGACGGACGGACATTGCTAAATCAACTCAGAAAGTGCTTCTAAGCCGATATGTATAACAAACGATGGGGTTAACTCGTTTCCTTTTGGGCATTACAACAAATGCACAAAGACATAATACTCTCGTGGAGTGTATAAATAGATCGTGTACAACATAATTGTAATATTAAATATTAATATCAAATATTTTATTAAAATTTCTTGTCAATACTATTTTTTGCCGATGACCTTTTCTTTCTCCTATCTTTCTTATAATTTTCTGTTCGGAGAAGATCGTCACCGACCAAAAAATGCAATAAATGTAGTGAGCATCTAAAGTAATAATTGTCAACGCGATATTTGTAAATCAATCCAAATTTTAACAAGTAAGAAGGCGTTAAGTTCGACCGGGCCGAATCTTATATACCCTCCACCACGGAGTGCATTCCACAGTATTACCAGCAGATTAAAGGATGTCGACTTTACATAGAAGCACAGTACCATATTACGAAAATTGTGATATTTTTACGCACATATATTTGTTTACTATTTCAAACTATAATGTATACTTATGCGCACTGTTTAAAATCGACTACTATATATAAATAAAATGATGAAATTGTGAAAGTGAACATGCCTAAATATTAGGCGATTGTCAGTCGCCATTAGAAAGAAGCATTTTCAGATACAGACAAAGTCCGCCCAAATGTACAAATTTCGAAAAAACCCTTTTTCGAGTCTTCATAGTCAGAATGTATACACCGAATTTCATGATTTCAACTTCACCATTTTTATCCCTCTTTTTAATTATATCCCTTAAAAGTACGAATTTCGAAAAATCCCTCTATTCTACGTGTCTATGCAATTAGAGGGATGTACACACCGAATTTCATTTCATGTTGTCGTATCATTGGTACCATATTTTATCCCTTTTTGTCCCATTTCGCCCGCCAAAACTTTTATTTTCTTTGTGGCGCTTCCAAGCTACAAGAGGAATGTCCGCAACAAATTTTAACTGTATGAAAATAAGAAATTTAATTAATAAGCCAAGGCTACCAATATTTGTATACTATGTGTATATATAATGGAAATAATATTTCAATTCATAAAGTAAATATAAGGGAGCAATCATAAATACCCTAAATATTGGGGGATAGAGAGTGTACTTTCAGCTACAGTCGTTTGGTTGGTTGTATTTCCATCCTATTTTAATTTCAAAAGTATAAGTTTTGAAAATACCTTATCTCTCACGTACGCAGTATAAGACAACTTCATGATTCTACCATTTTTTGTCGTTAAAGCATCAAAATAAAGTACGAATTTGAAAAAAAAATATTTTACGTGGCTATGCAGTCAGAGGATTGTATACACCGAATTCCATGAATCTATCGGCGGCCATTTTGTTGGTACCATTTTTTTCCCTTTTTCCAATTTTGCCCCCCCGTATCTACACAATTAGAGGGACGTACTCACTGAATTTCATCATTCTAGCTGTATTCGTTTAGTTGGTACTATTTTAATCCCCTGTAGCCATTGTATTCATTGAAATTACGAATTTGGAAAAAACGTTTTATTTTTCGTGTCTACGCAGTCAGAGGAATGCATACTCCGAATTTCATGATTCTAGCTGCTATCATTTGGTAGGTACTATTTTTATCCCCCTTTTCCATTTGAACCCCAAAAAGTACAATTTTGGAAATTTCTTTTATTTTACGTGTCTACGCAATCAGAGAATTTCGTTATTCTAGGTACAGCCGTTAGATTGGTACTATTTTTAGTACCTCTATCCCCATTTAACCCCTTAAAAGTACAAATTTAAAAAAAATACTTTTATATTATGTATCTACTCTATTAGAGGAATGTACACGCCAAATTTCGTGTTTCTATCTGTTGTCGTTTGATAGGTACCATTTTTATCCCTTTTTGTCCCATTTCGGCCCCTACAAATAAAAATCACTCTATGGTGCCCTTTTATGCTATAGAGGGAATGCGCATTGCAAATATCAACTAAATACAAGCTAATATGTTCAAAAAACATGCTGAAATACTCTAAATATTAGGGGTATTTTCAGTCCTTGTGAGGGAAAAATTTTTCCCTCTGGACCGATTTCGTCCACTTTCAATCCCAACCGATCTACAACCATAAGACACATTTAGGACAAATTTGAACCTCCTAGCTCATTTCGTTCGGCCGCTATCGTGCTTTCAACAGACAGACAGACAGACAGACGGACAGACGGACATGGCTATATCGTCTTAGAATTTTACCACGACCCAGAATATATATATACTTTATCGGAGACCCCGATGAATATTTCAAGGTGTTACAAACGGAATGACAAAGTGAATATACCCCCATCCTGGAGGTGGAGGGTATAAAAATATTTCAATGTGTTACAAATGGAGGACGGTATAAAAGCCCATCGAAGTGTTGCGTACTAGTGAGTCCATGCAGGAAAGTACTACATGATGAAGGGGAATATTTTTATAACTAAGTTCACAAGTATTTATGTAGTACATTCTGATCTGGAAATGTTGTATCTGTGAGAACACTATGTACCCATGTATGTAGGCATGTATGCGAACGCGACGAGTACCTACAATAGATACTTTTGATTGCTTGTTAAACAAACAGATACATGCGGAGGAAAGTATAGAGCAAATAAAACGTCAGGAATTCTTTACAACGCTACTCTTATCACAATTCTTTTTTCGTATATCATGTCTCATAGCTACGACTTGAACGTAAGACATCAGTAACAACAACGATGACAACAGCAATTCAAACTGAAATAAAGTTGATAAGTTGATATAAAAAAATAAAAAAAAACAACAACATCCAGAATGTGAGGACACTTTAAGACAAAACGAACGAATATAAAATGGAAAATGTAACAACAAACTACTTGAGAAGATAGAAAACAGACAGACAAACTCATGAAGGGGCGGGTTCATAGACAGAGGGGCGGACGGACGTAACGACCGAAACAATATAAAAATAATTTTATGAGTTTTAAGGTGGTAATTAAGCATTTAATTAAAAGTCGCTATAATTTAAGACCTTTATTTTCGAGAATGTACGAGAAATCCAAAGACCGCCATTTTTCGAAATACTCAACAACCTTGAAAGACTGCTGTTGTACAGTTGCGGTCAAAATAATAATAGCTTAAAATATATTTTCTTACATTTGTTTGTGTGATTATTGCCAATACTGTACTAATTTGGTGTTTTTTGAAAAATATAACATTTCTGGCATTATTGAAAAATAGTTCATTCAAGAAAAACTATTTAAAAAACAAGAAGGCGTTAAGTTCGATCTTATATACCCTCCACCCCGGAGACGGACATATAGACAGGCATGGCTAGACCGTCTTAGCATTTTACCGCGACCCAGAATATTTATGGAGTCTCCGATGAATATTTCAAGGTGTTACAAACGGAATGGCAAAGTGAATATACCCCATCCTTAGGTGGAGGGTATACAAATTGATAAATGTAGTGGTTGTCATTGGCAACCAGCTATAATTTAGAAATAAGCCCAAAGTGGACAACTTTTCTTATTTTTTCGATTTAAAAGAAAAGTATTTTTTATAACTTTTGATTGCATCGGCCGATCATTTACCAAATTTGAGAACAATTAACAGTTTAAATTAAAGACAACAGAATCTGATCTGCCGATTATTTATCCGTGGTTACGCCTATAAGAAACTATTTTCTTATAACTAATATTTTTCTAAAAAAAAACTAATAAATGTGTAATATTTTTTGAGTTTTTTATGCCGCTATCTACTGTAGGGGAGCAAATGGGGGAGTACTCCCTTGGGGGTCATAGCGAACTTCCAGGGGAGACGTGACGACTTCCATATATTTATTACTTCTAAATTGAAAAATCTTCAAGTAAGAAAACGTCAGTCGGCTAAACCGACTTATATATACCCTCACTCTCAGAGAACATATCAATGGAAATTACTTAAGGCCGGAAGATTTTGTGGCATGTACTAGAAAGTTCGTGGCAGATGGTCCTTGCTTCCACATTTATAAAATAATTGTGAAAACATGATCAATTATCAAGTCATAATAGATTTCAGGCACCGTATATAGACAATTGTGTGGGAGGTACAAGAAGGGGAGTGGCTAAAGATTAAATATTTTGTTGGCTTAAAGTGATAATAAAAGCATTTTTAAATTTCAAATGAATTTGACTACCCGAGTGAATGTTACATTGTCAGGCACCGTATATAGTCATTTTGTGTGGGAGGTACCAGAAGGGGTGTGGCAAAACCCGTCATATTTAGTACACTTATAAAATCTTTATGAGTGATTCCGAACATCGGTGTGGAAGTTACAAAGGTTTTAATTAAACATATGAATATGGTCCATTTGGGTGGGAGGTACCAGAAGGGGTGTGGCAATTTCGTCCATATTCGAACTTAAAGTAAGTTTGGGAAAAATATTACCATGTGCAAAGTTTGATTCGATTCCTTAACTCCTTTCGAGAGTTATCGTGTACACCAGTCAGCCATAGGGACGGGCGGACGGAAAAGGCTCAAACACCTTAAAAAGTCGTGAAACGGATTAGGTCCAAACATACTTAGGGTCTTAAGTCACTCCTTCAAAGCGTTACACTTTTTTCTGTCCCGAATGATATATACCCTCCTACTCTGTAGAGTGAGGGTATAAAAATAATATAATAAACTTTTCCTTTTCTTATTAGTTTCGTGAGAAATAGAGAAACATTCAAACTGTCAAATATATTTGGAACGATTTCCTATAAGAACGTTAAAACATTTCCAGTTTCCAATTATTGCTATTTTGAGATATTAACATTGGAAATCGGGTAATGGAGTTTATTTGAGAAATTAGCCAAAAGTAGACTGATTTTCTTTTTTTGATTTGAAATAAAAGTTTTTTATTTTAGTTTTTTCGTTTGCATTTTTTTGGTCTGTAATCAATATTTGATTTGAACTGGGATATTGTCCTGGCTCAAGACCATTTTGCTTCTATATTTAATAGAATGCAAATTTATTTACAAATGGCATGGTGACATTTATTACTTGGCTGCAGACTACCACTATCATGATTTCCACCCTGTCTAAAGGTTTCATTCAGGTGGCTTCGCAGCGACTTTTCAACATCAAACCCGGCCTCTATAAGGAGATGATTTTCACAAACGAACGAGAATCACAACTCACTTGCCGAATTTGCGTTTAAAAAATCGCACCAAGTAATAAAGCACACATGCCATCTTACAAGCATCTCATTGAGTTGCATATGTAAGTATGTGTATATGCAGGTATAGTTACCCAGCAATACTTCTGCCGTGCCAACGCTCATTTGTTTTAGTTTTTTCGTTTGCATTTTTTTGGTCTGTAATCAATATTTGATTTGAACTGGGATATTGTCCTGGCTCAAGACCATTTTGCTTCTATATTTAATAGAATGCAAATTTATTTACAATTTTTTTTTATTTTTTGTTTGTTTTTCGATTTAAAATAAAAGTTTTTTATTTATTGTTTGAAAAATATGAAAAATATATTTATTTTGAAAATAAAGTCTTACAGTTTCTTCTATAACTTTCGTTTCGTGTGAGATCCCATGAAAGGAAAAGCCTCATATCAGGAGAGTGAGGAGAACGCCCACGTTTTTAACTTGTTTGACTATTTTAATCTCAGTCCCTATGAAAGCCCATTTTTCGATCGTTCTGAGCGTCACGCCCTTGCGACATGCTAACACTTCCGATTTGGTAATTTTTTTAGCACCACTACGTCTTCCGTTAAAATGACTATATCGCCTGCATAGAGCATTACATGTTGATCAACATGGATTTCACCTTCTTAACTTTCGTCTGAATCGTTTACGAAATAATGGTCGTGATAGACGCCCTTGTTTAGTATCCAGATGTTTAATCTCCGACCCATTCAGCAGATTGCGTGTTACTATATTTGTTTTTTATTACTTTAGCACAAAGTGGTACCCCCCACGCAAAGTGGATTTTTATAAAGAAAAATATTTGGAGAACTGACTTAATATGCAAAGTTGTGCAAAAGAGAGCTGTATTGGAAAAGTGGGAGTGACATCTCCTACACGAAATTAAAACCTAATATCAAATATATTCAGAGCACTGTAATTCTGAGTAATTTCATTAATCACACAAATAAGTAAAAATTGCAATTGCCGTACTTTTTATTTCCCGGGAAACGGGAATTATTTTTCCAATTTCCCCAGAAATCGTCAACATACTGTTTGTACATAAAACAGTTTCTAAAACAGACAATGCGTGAATAGATTCATCGTATAGTCTATTTCTAATTTTATTGGAGAAAGTGAGCGGGATATAGAATGAAATTGTATGACAAATGTAATATTCATAGTTAATAAAGTATTAAATATCGTGCTTAAATTCTCAATTCATTATCCTGTAGCTTCGAAATCGATAACAAAAACGTAAATAAAAAAGTTGTTTCTTAGTCAAAGCGATAAATATATTTTACATTGTCACCAACTACAATAGAAATATTTGTATCAAAACGAATTTTTTAACGATAACTGGATAATAATCCAGGCTAATTTTTAACATTATTTTCTCAAAATTCATACACACATAGATATTGTTGTTGGCTCCAATTTTAAAAAATATTTTTTTATTTTGAGTGAAATTTTAATTGCTAAACCCATCCGATGGCTTGCGGTGATTTTTCAGAAATAAAAGCGATGATAAAAAGATACAATGTTTGTATTGTTAGACTATTTGTTATTTATCGCCTCTTTTCATTTATTTTGCACGTTTTTCTTCCAATATTTCATAGATCTAAGAACATACAACAAATAGGGAATTAATTAGAATAACACTTGAATTTTCCAACAGCCATGGCCAATCCAATTAAAAATATGTTTTGCAAACATTTTCTATAAAAGCCCTTGAAATACGAGGGTATAATAAGACACCATTACAAGGTTTTACCCAGAAAGAACTCTCAGCATTTTAAGAAATTTCTAAGAAAAAGCGCTCATTTCAATTTATGACCAACTTTAGTTATTAATTAAAAAACCAAAATGACACCATTGTTTATAACAAAATGGCTTAATAATAAAACAACAGCAACAAATACATATATTGTTATGGCCGCGATCAAAATAACAAAGGTAATGAATGACATGAGCTCAAAACATGGAAATAAAAACACCTGAATTTGGCGTTGTTTCTTTTTAATAACAAACAACAACACATACATCAAAGGCCATAATAAATTTTCTTATCAACCCACCATTTCAAAAAAAAGTAGCAAAAAAATATTATTTCATTTGCGTTCGACCAGGCCGGTATACACTCAACTATATAAAGGGTGGTTAAATTGTAAGGGCCGATGTTGAATGTGAACCACGCCTAAACGTCAAGCTATTCTCTGCATTTCATTTGTCATTTCTCAATTTCAGACTAACTCAATTTGAACCATGGAAAGATACACAATCGAGCAACGCGTTAAAGTTATTCAGGCTTAACCATACCAATATTATCATAATAAAAAGAATTGACAATAATTTCCTAAATAATTTGTGTTTTATTCAAAATCAACATCGGCCCATAAAATTTAACCGCCCTTTACAATAGGATGTCCCGTAAGAGAGAAACCTTAAAACTCTTGTATCTTATTAGAAATACTAGCAATAACAATTAATGCTATTAGCGAAGAAATATGGCCCGTTGATTATCCAGACTAAAAGCGTCCAATGCCGATTCTTTCTGGGCGCATTAATTTCCCAAAAAAACACTGGCGAATTTCTGAACACGAAATACGAAAATTGTGATGGCCACAAGATTAAAGTGAGTCTCATTGCTAAAGTTGATTTTGTTAAAAAAATTTCATTATTTTTTAAATATTTATCAACAATGAAAATGTGAATAAATGAATGAATGAAATTTAGCACTGAACAGTCGCATATCATGCAGCAATACTCTTTCGCGTACATTTTGGGACATCCGTTTGTTCGTCATTCCTCAAGACCATTCATATCGTGAATTTTTTCAAGAAAAATCTGATTTGTGGAGACTATTTTGTAAAAATGTATGTTGTATGTTGTTGAAAACTCGCTGCGAAGCCACCGGAGGAAACCTTTGACAGGGGTGGAATCGGCACAGTATTAAATGTCATCATGCCATTTGTAAATAAATTTACTTACTATTAAATATAGATGCAAAATGGTCTTGAGCCAGGACAATATGCCAGTTCAAATCAAATATTGATTACAGATCAAAAAAATACAAACGAAAAAATCTAAAAGAAATGAGCGTTGGTATGGCAGATGTATTGCGGTTTCTTAGCTTTATTATGACGCCAAAACTATGTTTCTGCTAAATAAAGTTTGTTTGTAACAAATATTAAATAATACTCAATTTGAATAAAATATGACTTTGAACCAACATAATGTTTTTCATTTGAAATCCCTTGAAGAATAAAATACATATTCAGAAATGATGAAGGATTCGCCGTTTTAGCAGGACAACTTTTGGATATTCTATTTAGGGATAATAGGCTCTTATTTTATCACAGGAGGTTAAATAACTCTTCCAACTTTTTAGTATTGTAAACAGTATTTTTAGAAATAAGTATTGATTTGTAAAAAGTTCATTTTTCTTCTTACTTTTTTGGGAGAATACAAATGTATGTTGATAAAAATGTATTATTAAAATCGCCGTATTAGTAAAATTGGCGTATTATCTACATATTTCTTGAAATGTAGTAAAAGTATATACGCTAGAAATTAATTAAAATTTTAGTGTGTTCTTCAGAATAAGCTATGTATATGGTTTGAGTTCTTGATAACCTTATTTTCATTGATCGCGAGAAAATCACAAATCAAAAATGTCATCTATACAAAATCATTTTAGCCATATTTCCCGCGAAAATGAAAATTTTGCAAAAATATTCAATTTGTATTTTTTGTTTACCGTGCTCTAACGAAATATCGAAATTTTTTGTCGAAAATGACCTAGTAATTATGTTGTATAAGTTGGCATGTAATTTCACTATTTAAGCATGAAGAGCTTTATTTACAACTTTGGTGTCTTTGGTGACTCCTACTGAAAATTTCCGGCAATTTGTTCTACGAACGGCATAACGAGAGGAGCTTGAGGGTTAAAATCTTCCACAAAAAAATCCTCATAAAATTGCACAATCTAGTTCTGACAATAAGAATTCTATCAGACATTAACTTACAACACTTTTTTCGCTGAGTATAATGCTCCCTTCGACCAAAAAATGAAAACTTTGATCCACTTTAAAAAGAAACTCAGACCAGCTGGATTATAAGTTTATTCTACAAAAATGATCTACTTAACATGCCCTTTCAGACTTATAGAATTATTCTGTTCCAATCAAAAAGCCTTAATTTGTTGGACAGTGTAATCGCATAAATAAACAAGTAAGGAAAGGTTAAAGTCGGGCGGGGCCGACTATATAATACCCTACACCACTATCTGCGTATGTACCTCGCTTTGATTACTAAACCCATTTATTTCATGGGAGCAATTTTATGTAGTTCATATAAATTATACAGTATAAATTATACTATAAATTAATCTTTAGTCATATTTAACGAATATGGTTAATAATATGGTAATTGATCCAATTATCCGACAGACAAATACAAATTATACAGTAGTAATAGGATGAATCGGACCGACATTTCAAAAGGGGGCCTATAACTACATTTTGGGCCTGGTCCAAAACATGGGCCTATATATTTCTCATTCACGGTAGGTATTCCTGGATGAAAAGTACCATGATCTGCAAAATTTGAAGAAGATCCGATGTAAGATGTAGTTTCTAGAGCTGTAATAGATCAGAATGGGACCCCATTTGGGTTATACCAAAGTATGGACATATGGGCATCACCCAAACAATTCTCATTACAATTCAATTGGGCAAAAAAGTGATATCGGGAAGGATTTTTGCATCCTGTAAATGTATGTGTTTGACAAAAAATGTTTAATCGGAAAGGACATTTGTATGGGGGTATATTGAAACCTGGAACGATGTGACCCGCTTTCACCATGTATGTTTATTGGTGAAATATAATATATAAAGTTTGGCCAAAATCGGTTAAACATTCGGGAGCAACATTTGTATGAGTGCGATATCTAAATCTGAACCGATCTTACCCACTTTCACCATAGGTTGGATTATAAGATGTTGTGCCAATTTTAAAGAAAAACGGGTACAATATGTGGATTTTAGAGCGGAAAACGTCAAATCGGGAGCGACATTTGTATTTTGGCTATATCTAAATCTGAACCGATCTTACCCAATTTTTGCATACGTGTTTCAACTTGGATTATAAGATGTTCTGCAAAATTTAAAGAAAATCGGGTACAAAATGTCTTTTCTAGAGCGGAAAATGTCAAATCGGGAGCGACATTTGTATGGGGGCTATATATAAATCTGAAACGATCTTACCCAATTTTTGCATACGTGTTTCTAGTTGGATTATAAGATGTTCTGCCAATTTTAAAGAAAATCGGGTACAATATGTGGTATCTAAAGCGGAAAAAGTGAAATAGGGAGCGACATTTGTATGGGGGCTATATCGAAATCTGAACCGATCTTACCCAATTTCAGCATAGGTGTTTCTAGTTGGATTATAAGATGTTGTACCAAATGTAAAGAAAATCGGGTACAATATGTGGTTTCTAAAGTGTAAAATGTCAAATCGGGAGCGACATTTGTATGGGAGCTATATCTAAATCTGAACCGATTTCCTCCAAATACCGATGGTCCTTGGCCAGAAAAAATAACTTCTGCCAAGTTTCATGACAATCGGACAACAATTGCGACCTGTAGAGTGCGAACAAGCTTAGATGGACAGCAGACGGACGGACAGACGGACAGACGGACAGACAGGCATCGTTAAATCGACTCAGCTGGTGATTCTAAGCCGATCGGTATACTTAAAGGTGGGTCTAGCTCGATTATTTCTTGGTGTTACAAACATTTGGCGCGAAACTAACTTATAATACCCTAGACCACGAAGTGGTGTAGGGTATAAAAAGTTATAAACAATTTAAACATTAGGCTGAGTCGCGGTCTATACAAATGAAAAAATTATTTCCAGTCACCTCATGGAAATAAAGTTTAGATTGTTTAATGATGATTTGATGATTTCGCTCCTACATCAAACCGTTTGTGAGCTAAACGCTCATTAAAATCCCTTCATGTTTTTCTCGTGTATTTTTTTGTTTTGCATTTTTTCCAATTTTTTTCTGAATTGACAGATCCATGAAAGCACTTTAAATATAAATTTTGATTATTGTCTTAGAAATGTTGGTCGAAATATTGGACGTTTATAGTATTTTTTGTGATTTTTGTAAGTTACAAAATATTTATTGATTATTTTAACTGTTTTTTTTAATTTTCAACTTTGGTTGGTCAATACTTCTTTGTGAATGCCGACTTTCCCTATTTGTGCCACCTTTCATTCAGTATCTCGCCATGCGCAGATAAAGTAATCAATCGGCCACCACCAACCAGTCTGGAGTGAACAAGGCCCGATATAACTACCGGTAGTAGTGTGTGGTAAATAGTAAAACGGGTAGTTAGTTACCTCTCTCTATCTTATCGTTACAATTTTTTGTCTGATTTTCTTAATATCAGTTTGCAATATATACTATCTTATTCAAAACATTGATAGCGAAACCAATGCAGAGCAAACTACAAAAAATCTGTGCAACGACCGATTAGAAATCTAACAAATATTATGTGTGAACTAACTCACAGTCTGTCTACTGACTGACTGATATCGGCACATATGAGACGACAACACATTATATCAAATGGTTGAAATCGAAAGGAATTCCTCTCGGATATCTACCGATGTCATCAGAGCAGACATTTTAAAAATAGCAATATATGTATATATTTTCTTTTTTCTACATGTTTCATATTTAAAATGTATGTGCATACAAACGTACTCGTACATAGCCGATCAACAGATAGTAAATGATAAGATTGGTAAAAGAAATGATAAAAATCCAGACGGTGGCAATGAGTTATTAATCACAACAAATGGAAATAAAATCGAGATATGGAGCCGTGGGAAAATGCTGATTGCGTGGCTAGATAAGTTCAAATGTTGTTCCATGGGGGCTGTAGCATTGCGAATGTTGCTGTATGTCAACGGGATAGAATATGTACAAAATTTCTGACGAAATGTATACTGAAACAAAAATGGAATGAAACAGTTTCATTAATGTGATTACATTGATGCAGAGAAATGTTGCTTGCAAAAATGGAAAATATTATGAGAATATTTGACTGGATTATATTTACTAATATAAAAAATATATCTATGAAAAAAAAATGTGTATAATAATAAACTATTTAAATAGACATATTTGAAATATAGATATTGAGGTTTTTTTCCACCGTATTTTTTGTCGCACATTAACAGAAAAGCTTTCAACAGCTACGATAAAGAAGTTTAAGCCTGGTTATTTTAGTTTAAATTGTACAACTTCATTGACCACTTTAACTCAATCATATTTCAAAATGCTCATCCTGGTCATTAAAATCGCTGAATTTGGTAAGTGATTTCAGAACATGTGGACTAAATTGTTCGAATTCATGGATAATAACTTGTACCACGCGTCGGAATCTGAATGGGACGAATACTAAATTAAGAAATTGTAGCTATTATTTAAGCAAATTTTAATATAATTTTCTATAAATTTCTTATTATGGCGTTCTTCTTCCTATGACATATGAGTGATTCCATTGCAACGTGTGTGACACTATCACTTAAATATCTTCCATATTGACTAAAATTTTTGCGATATTGTCAGTTGAAAACGTCTGGTCAATCGGAATATTATTGCAAATATAAATATTTCTTCGCTTTTTCAATATTGGAGATATACAACACACTACAGCGTCACGGGGGTGACCATCAATTTGAAAAAAAATCTTGTGGTTTTACTTACTTTATACACTCCTATAATGTCTTCTATGGTATGAGATTGTTAATTTTTTACAAATCGTAAGAGTGGCTTCTATAAGTTGCGCGAATCAATGACTGATTTTTCAAAGTCAATTTGAATTATTTGGTAGCGTTGTTCATGCGCGAATCTATTCATGACGATTTGCCAGAGTTTAGGGCAATTTTTGAAGCAAAATAAAAATAAATGTTGCTGAACTTGTTGTTAGAATCAACAAGTAATCTGTCTGCTTTCCTTCACATTTTTACTATATGCCCATAAGAACCTATTCATCCCAGGTTGACATTTTAGACTTTGAGTTCTTTTTAATTAATTAGTGTAATTGTATAAAAATATAAAAGTAAATATTTTCCACAATGAAAACCGCGATTTTGAATAACGTGACGTTTGGTCTCCGGTGAAAAACCCGGTAGAACCGGTTTTCGGTCTCGGCATTGATCACTCTACTTTCATTGTAAATTTTGATAAGATATGCTGTAATATGTGGATTCTGCAGCGGCAATATGGAAAATCGGAGCTTTATTTTATGACAATCGGACACAAAATACGATATGTACATTAAAAAGCAGATTGGCGTAAGGACGGACTAAGCCTATCTGGAATTCTGCCATAATTTTTCAATATGTCTCTTTTAAAGCAATTCGAAATTCTCCAGTTCGAACATTATCTACCCTGTCCGTAATATATATGTATGTATATTTTCTACTTCGAAATGCTAATAGTTTTTTTGGTATTAACAGTCGCTCCACTCAGGGAAAAATCATATAATCGGTCACGTCCGTCGTTAAGCCTTTCCTTATTTGTATTTAACATGCTTTCCTTTTAACGTCTTGGTTTAATATAGTACTACATACACTTTTTCTTCAGTCGATGTGGATGAGGGTCATGCTTTTGCAGGTTATATTCGTCTCAATAAAGACATTTGCTTATTAAATAAAGTTTCACAACTGGCAAAAGGGTCAGCTGTGATGTGATGCATTGCATTTTATAAATCATTACTTCACTATAATAAACACAAAGCTGCAAAGTCAAAAACTTATATATTTTGTTCCGAATTTTGAATGGATGTGATTTTATTATTAGATCGAAATTGTAAAGGCCAAAATGGAATAAAGCCTAACGGTTTTGAGGAGTCACCATGAACCACAACTGAAGTCAAATGGTGTCATTATCAGTTGTTGAATACCTGGCTGCTCGTGCAGATTGCCAGGCGGATTGAAATGGCGGCAATTACACACATAGAAGTATGTATGAGCTAGCCTCTGCAATAATTTGTGTTCCCAAATTTAAATTTCAAATTATTCTTTCATCGATGGAAAATTTTTTCCAGCGACTCGATTTTGTCAGAGCCGTCGAGCAGAATTTCGTCTATTCAAAATAATGACATACGTATGTCAGAGTGTATATATTCTTATTCTTGTTGTTCTTTTCGAACCTGAAACTACGAACGCACTGTATTTGGTATTTGTCACAGAGGCTTCTATTCGATTTTATGGAATTTTGTTGTTATGAAGGGGACTTTTTATGTTATTTTGCTATGTGTGTGTGTGTGTGTTTTGTTTTATATGAAACGTTTAATAAAGTGAATTCTTATCTTATCTTTCACACCGAACGTTTCGTAAATATGTGCTTTAATAAAAAAAAAATATTAATATTTTTCCACACACATGTACGCATATAGGTTTGATATATGAGTGTGCTATTTTAAGTACTTACTAGTTGGATGTACGTGAAATTCTAGACGAATACTTTCTATCGGTAGTGTTGTTACTATTCATGCTTATGCATCTAAAGCTGACGTAAGAATTGTATTTATGCTATAGTAATTGTCTATGTAAATATAATGTATATGAGATGTATATACATAATGCATGTAAAGAGAACTTAATATAAATACATTAAACTACACCATTTCCAAGTGTAATTCAGAAAAGATCAATTGTAATTCAGAACTCGTCAATTGAAATTCAGAAATTCCATTTGAAATTCAGAACTCATCAATTGATATTCAGATATTCCATTTGAAATTCCGAACTCATCACTTGATATTCAGAAATTCAATTTGAAATTCAGAACTCATCACATGATATTCAGAAATTCCATTTCAAATTCAGAACTCGTCACTTGATATTCAGAAATTCCATTTGAAATTCAGAACTCATCAATTTAAATTCAGAAATTCCATTTGAAGATCAGAACTCATCAATTGAAAATCAGAACTTGTTATTTGAAATTCAGAACTCATCAAATGAATTTCAGAACATTTCATATGAAATTCAGAAGTTATCAAACAAAATTCGGAAAACATTTATAGAGAAATAACTCGATATACTCCAAAGTCAGTCATACATAAATATATTTCAATTGATAAAATTCATTAAAGAACACAATTAATTATTTTAATATGTTGTTTATTATTTGCATTATAAATATGCAAGGAAATCAAGAAATAGATTGTTAGATTGGAAATGGGAGAACACAGGCAATTAATAGCGAATCACTTTTTGATCGTCAATAGACGTGAAATTAAAAACAATAAAAAGATCATTTTTCTGTAATCGGTACATAATTTTCATTTCAAACTTTAACTTGGCCGAGTTAACCAACTTTACAAGATAAGTGGAGTGTTACCAAATACTTTCTATATTCAAGACAAGTAATCTCGCTCTTTGCTGTTATTACCGACGCAACGTTGAGAGATGACAGAGAATGCAAATTTTGCAGCCTTGTTTAAATTAAAATATGAAAATGAGGAAAATAATGAGTACATTCAAAAATATACACGAAAACGAAAAGAATACATATCTTTTATAGTTAGATGTTATAAAATATTTTGTTTTCTTAGCAAAACCTTATAAAACAGTAAAATAACAACAAACAAATGTGCTTTGCAGAAGCAAATGTTACTCTCGCATTTCTGGAAGTTAGCATACAAATAGTGAGATTTCTCCTCCTGTAGTTTTACGATCTTTGTGTGTTACCATTCTACTCTTTGTATTAAGAGATTTACATGATTTAATTTCTTCGATCTACAAAGCTAAGAATATATACAACCGTAATTAATAAATAATTTACATTGTATGTAAAAATCTTTTAAAAGGTTTTACATACTTAGAATATAATTTCTGAATTGATAACTTCTGAATTTCAAATGAAAAGTTCTGAAATTCATTTGATGAGTTCTGAATTTCATATGAAATATTCTGAAATTCATTTGATGAGTTCTGAATTTCATATGAAATATTCTGAAATTCATTTGATGAGTTCTGAATTTCATATGAAATATTCTGAAATTCATTTGATGAGTTCTGAATTTCAAATGGAATCTCTGAATATCAATTGACGACTTCTGAATTTCAAATGGAATTTCTGAATATCAAGTGACGAGTTCTGAATTTGAAATGGAATTTCTGAATATCAAGTGATAAGTTCTGAATTTCAAATGGAATTTCTGAATATCAACTGACGTGTTCTGAATTTCAAATAGAAATTCTGAGTTACACTTGGAAATGGTGTAGTTTTTCTGTACTCAAAAAGTAGGCACCAATAAATTACGCTGAGCCACCCTGTTCTAAAAATACGGTTAGTGTCCGTACTAGATAACAACCATTTAAACATTTTCCCTACATGAATAATGTAATGCATACTATTAGGCGAACAGAAATAACTGACGGGCAGTGATGCCACCTCTAAGTAACCAGAATATTCAAAAAACGTTCGACAAAGTTATAAATTTGAAAAAATTGTTTTTTTTTTTTTGTATGAATAAGGTGATCAACCGGGACTCTCACGCTTTTTATGCCCAATCCCGCTTTAATTTTCCATTCCATGTAATCCCATTTAAAAAAGTCCCGCTTTATCCGTTTTTTCAATTTATTAATTCAAAACATATATTATTAAGACATGATATAGAATATCAAACAGTTTATGAAAGGAAAGCATAATGATACTTGCTGGTATAAAAAATGACAAAGAAAGAAACTTTAAAACAACCGTAATTAATAAATAATTTGCATTGTATGTAAAAATCTTTTAAAAGGTTTTACATACTTAGAATATAATTTCTGAATTGATAACTTCTGAATTTCAAATGAAAAGTTCTGAAATTCATTTGATGAGTTCTGAATTTCATATGAAATATTCTGAAATTCATTTGATGAGTTCTGAATTTCATATGAAATATTCTGAAATTCATTTGATGAGTTCTGAATTTCAAATGGAATCTCTGAATATCAATTGACGACTTCTCAATTTCAAATGGAATTTCTGAATATCAATTGACGAGTTCTGAATTTCAAATGGAATTTCTGAATATCAAGTGATAAGTTCTGAATTTCAAATGGAATTTCTGAATATCAACTGACGTGTTCTGAATTTCAAATAGAAATTCTGAGTTACACTTGGAAATGGTGTAGTTTTTCTGTACTCAAAAAGTTGGTACCAATAAATTACGCTGAGCCACCCTGTTCTAAAAATACGGTTTGTGTCCGTACTAGATAACAACAATTTAAACATTTTTCCTACATGAATAATGTAATGCATACTATTAGGCGAACACAAATAACTGACGGGCAGTGATGCCACCTCTAAGTAACCAGAATATTCAAAAAACGTTCGACAAAGTTATAAATTTGAAAAAATTGTTTTTTTTTGTATGAATAAGGTGATCAACCGGGACTCTCACGCTTTTTATGCCCAATCCCGCTTTAATTTTCCATTCCATGTAATCCCATTTAAAAAAGTCCCGCTTTATCCGTTTTTTTTTTTTTCAATTTATTAATTCAAAACATATATTATTAAGACATGATATAGAATATCAAACAGTTTATGAAAGGAAAGAATAATGATACTTGCTGGTATAAAAAATGACAAAGAAAGAAACTTTAAAACTAGTAAAAGGGCATTAAGTTCGGCCGCGCTATACCCTACCTAATTGCTAAAAATGTAAATGTAATAACTAATTCTTACTATAAATCCAATTTGTCGGACCTTTATAATAATAATAATTCTTCTTTATTTCTCTTCTTCACATCGTTATAAAAATTATACTTTTAGTTACTATAGGTAATGATTTTAAACCAAAATAAATAAAGAAATGTAGCTTGGTTCCATCGAACCGTGAGCTTGAAAAATCGTATGCTTAAATAAGTAATTTAGTAATTAAATTCCCTAATCAACATCTGTCTATATGCATAGGCTTCCTTCAGGAAATGATAAAGGTTCACCCAACAAAATCCTTCACATCCATTTAAAATATAAATTAGTTCATTATCTTCAATATTAACTTTTCTAAAGTTTTTGTACCTAATATGATTAAATATTGCACAGCGGGCGATAAAATGTGTCAATGATTCGTGTTCTCTCATATGGAACATAACTTTCATAACTTTCATCACGATACGGGTCACCGTTTAGATACATACATCAGATCACCTCTGGCTCTAAGAATAAATGAAATTTGTCTTTAATTGAAATTATCGTTACACCAACAGCGGGATTTAAATACTTATCGAATCGTGTTTCGCTTTCTTGCGACTTTCGTACGTGATTATTATAAGCAATTTCATTTATTTGGTCCAATAAGTGGTGACAAGCAATGTTCCACTTACTTTTGCTGGTGTATATATTTTCAGACCATATATTATGCGATTCCAAACGATTTGATAGTTCCTTGAACCATGAAATATTTTTCCCTACTATTTTTAGCGAAAGTTTATGTGGCAGTCTGTGTGGCACCAAATCAAATAATAATTTGGTGTGTTTTCAGGAATTTTCAATATCCGTTTAATAAAATAGCGATAAAGTTTCTCAACTTCCTCAAAGTAAACGTACCCCCAAATCTGACATCCATAACTCTGCACTGAGCGGCATACCGAGAGAAACAATTTCCATTTGGCTCTTAGTGATATACCCTCGTTCCCTACGAAGTTCCTCCAAGTTGCATTCAAACAATTTTTGGTTGCATCATTTTTTCTCGCTATATGTTTCACGAATGCCAATTTGGGTGTCAAAGTTATTCCAAGGTATTTGTATTCACTAACAATTTTTATGTGTTCTCCCTTATACATCCACTTCTCATTTGTCGATATTCTACCTCCTTTTTTGAAAATCATTATCTCCGATTTGTCCCGATTTACCTCCATACCGCAGTTGTCACAATATAATGCCAAATTGTTTATTATATCTTGCAACTTTCCCGGCTCATCTGCTAGGAATAGTAATCGAGTATTTATATCATCGCTGTATAGTCCTTCTCCTAGAGCGTCATGCATGTCATTCAGGTAAATGGCAAATAATACAGTTGTTTTACGCCCACACTGTTTTCAAAGTAGTCGGAGATCTCATTTCCATTCCAAACTGCAGATTTGGTCATGGTGTATATGTTTTCTATGAATCGCACCATTTTCACCGAAAATCCATTCATATACAGTTTGTAAATTAATTTTTCTCTGGGAACACGATCAAAAGCTGCTTTAAAATCAACGAAAAAGGCATATACCTTTCTGTTCTGAGTAAACTTTATATTTATTGTTGCCACTAGGTTGTATACATTATCTACTGCGGAATAGCCACTTCTGGAACCTGCCTGGTATTCATTCAGGACTCGATTTCTATTTATCCATTCGTTTATTCTTGTATTCACCATACCCATCATCAACTTGGCAATACAGTTCATAAACGAGATACCCCTGTAATTGCTTACTAGATTTGGGTCGCCTTTTTTATAAATCGGAAATATTATGCTTGTTTGGAATACGTCAAAATCACCGTACCCGTTGTAGATTCTGGAATATGCTATGAATATGAAGAACTCATACGGTATTATATCTTCTCCAGGTGCTTTATTCTCTTTTGTTTTCCTCAATTGAGATGTTATTTCTCCCAGTGAAAATTTTCTATCCAATATCTCACTTTCGACATTATTTGGTGCATATTGGATCTTGGATAGCTGAATGCTTGGGGCTAAAAGGTATTTTAAAAGGTAATCTCTTAAAGCATTAGCAGATATATTGCACCCTATTACATTTTCTGTTTGTCTTATCTCCTTTGCTAGCTTCCACCATGACTTGCTCTCTGAGATTTCCTCCATTTTGCATTCCAATTGCTCATAATACTCAATTTTCTTTTTTCGCAAATTTGTTTATATTTTTTCCTTAGTGCATTGTAAAGAGTGATTTTTTTGAGGTTAGGATTTTCATGCATTAGTATTTGACAGATCACGTGGGATTTCAGACATGGTGTCAAAGAGAAAGATGCTCAGTATGCTTTGACATTTCATCATGAATCGTCTTACAAACGAACAACGCTTGCAAATTATTGAATTTTATTATCAAAATGCGTGCTCTGTTAAGAAAGTTCATTGCGCGCTTCCATTTTATGGTCAGTTTAATCGACCCACTGAAGCGGCTATTCGGGCTATTGTGACTAAATTTCGCACCAAATTTACATTGTTGGACATTAAACCACCAACACGCTTACGTAGAGTGCGAACTGAAGAAAATATCGCAGCTGTATCGGCCAGTGTTAATGATGACCACCAATTTTCGATTCGTCGCCGTTCGCACCAATTGGGTCTCTGTTACTCAAAAACGTGGAAATGCCAAAATTGGACTAAGCGGATGGACCACCTAAGACTTAGCCGCGGTCAACATTTAAATGAAATTATCTTCAAAAAGTAAATGTCATGGACCAATCTAACGTTTCAAATAAAGAACCGATGAGATTTTGCAAATTTTATGCGTTTTTTTTTTAAAAAAAGTTATCAAGCTCTTAAAAAATCACCCTTTATTACAGGAAAGTATAATTTTTTTATATAGCCAAATCAAAACAAATACAAATATTAAAAAAATAATTTTATAAATAAATATACTATTTTAATTATTTCAAACCATTATTTATTTAAAATCAAAAAATAAATATTCTTATATTTATATTTTCAAAACGCTTAAATACCATAAATATTGGTAGATAGTGGGTGCTACAGTTGGCTGTATTTCCATTCTATTTTAATTCCAAAAGTAAAAACTTTGAAAATCCATTATCAGACGTACATAGTGCAAAATAACCTAACTTCATGATTCTACCAATTTTTGCCGTAAAAGAAAAAGTACGAATTTGGAAAAAAAACTTTTTATTTTGCGTGTCTATGTAGCCAGAGGAATGCATACATCGAATTCCATGATTCCAGCTGCGGCCATTTGGTTGGTACCTTTTTTACCCCCTTAAGAGTACGACTATCTAAAATCTCTTTATTTGACGTTTATACCCAATTATAATTTCATCATTCTAGCTGTAGTCGTTCAGTTAGTACTATTTTTATCCCTTTGTACTATTTGTATCCCTTGAAAGTACGAATTTCGAATTCCTTTTTTCCATGTTGACCCCAAAAATCCGTGTATTTTCCGTGTCTACGCAGTCAGAGGAATGTATGTATACTCCGAATTTCATGACTCTAATTTTCTAAAACGCAAAGCGCTACTTCGGCCAAATTTTGAAGAAATATTGATCTATATTTTTTCTAAAAAATAATAACTCTGAACATACATACCCCACACCATGTTGTTTAAATAATATAATTTTCGGTTCGCGCTGCGTTCACTCACTTGGAGTTAGAAAATGGGATGTAAAATTATCCAACGCAAGAAGGTGAACGATGGTCTTTGAAATAACACCAAAACGCCAGAAGTTGGGCGATGCGTTTTATAAAATGAGGGGGTTAGTCTCGTATCCCCCTAAAATTAAAATTTGTCAAACATTTTTTCACACGTAGTTATAGGATTGTACACAATGAATTTTACTATTTCGGCTGCTACACTCTGATTGGTACCATTTTTATCCCTTTTAAACCAGTTCCCCCCTAGAAGATTAAATTTTCGAAAGATCAACTTATGTTGCTCGACAGTTTAATCTGCGGGATGTAGAAACTAAATGTCGCGATACTTGCCGTAATACTAAAGTTGGTACCATTTTGGTCACTTTGTACTGTTCCCCCTTAAAAGTACAAATTTCGAAAAATCAATTTATGATGCGCTTCTATGAGGTTAGAGAATATACACTCCGAATTTCCTTCTTTACACGAACAAAAACGAAGTGAACGATGGAACTGAAAGAACGAAATAACAAGAATCAGTTCCAATCGTTTCGCTAAGGGAATCGTTCAATTGAAGGAGTTCGGAACGACAAAACTAAGTGGCTTAAAAAGGTAACAACCAATCGGGTACAGCTAAAATAATTAACATCGGTGCATACGTCGTTCTGACTGCGTAAAAGCGAAAGATAAAGGAATTTTTCCATTCCTTTGACTTACTGTTTGCATCAGTTTAAGGTTAAAATTTAATAAAATCAACTTTTTATGTCTACATTTAAACATCAGATGTGTTAAATTAAACACTGAAATGTTTAAAATTCAACTCTTGATATTTTGAAATTTAAACCTAGACTGGCATATCCAAAAACATTTATCACTGGTTTATGAGACGAATTTTCAATATAAAAGTACACTTTAAACATTTGATAAATGTTTTTGGATATCATATTATGATCTCAAGTGAATCATAATATGATCGTCAGGTAATCATATTATGATCAATAAATTGCTATATTTTGCAATGAATACATATAATATAAAATTATTAAGATACATTGAAAGGATTATTTAAAAAATATATATAATTTTTTTTCAATATAATTACTTATTAATTTTAGAAAAGAGTACTTATTCGTATATTCTTGTACAGATAGTTGTTCAGCGAATTTACGGGTGTTATTACATTTTTTTCAGAAATCAGCTAAGGGATTTTGAACCGTTCCACGGTTGAATATTCTGCAAAAGAAATCAAAAAACAAAATGAAAAATTAATTAAAGAAATATCAAATTGTAAATGTGTACCTTTCAATAATTTGTATTTTAACATTCCTCTTTGTCTAGTGTTCGGTAACTTATAAGGCTAGCCCAAGTTTTGATTCTGAAAGATTTAGAAAAATAAACTATTAAATGCTGAACCACAGTGAATAGATTTTTTTACAGATCAAGCACCTTTATGTATTCCATTAAATCAAACTCCAACAATGTATTTCTTAGTTTCAAATGTTTTTCGTATTATCTTGGAGCAATCCACGGAGAACTTATAGTGTATAAACTGCGCAGAACTAAAATGACAACAATGATGATATTCATTCAAGCAGGTTTATGTAAGCAAATGTAATTTTGACCATAATATGATTATAAAGCAAACATAGTATGATCAGCAGCAGTGATAAAACTAAATCTTACGGGATTACTTAACAAACATAGTATGACCAAGAACTCTAACGTGTTTTTGCAAATAAACTTGTTGGAATATTAAAAAACAAAGGGTGATCTCCTCCAACCACCTCACACACTTAAGGGGAACAACAAACAATTAGCTTAGATACATTGCTTGGAAATTTGTACATAACATGCTATTGTCTTTTCCACATACATACAAAATTGTTTTTGATTATAAAAACACATTAGAGGTTTTCAAATATTACTTACCCATCTGTTCCAATTTATACATTCACTGAATTTCTTTCTTTTTTAATACACATGTCGCCAAAAAACGAAATTACTTCTTCCGCACTTAGAACTGAACTGAGACAAAAATACAAATGTCTCCGATATATTGTATGATTGTAGATAACTTGATAATAGTATGATTGATCTGTGACTATAGAATTGTTGGACAAATATCATATTTTGGTCATAACAATCACATTCGCAACTATACAATTGTTGCAACAATCATATTTTTATTTTAAGGATCACAATCGTATTATGATAAAATATAAACTATGTTAAGCTTGTTATTGTTAAAATGTAATCAAAAATAAAATAATATGATTGCGAAAAATGTGATTGTAGAGAACATATAATGGTCGCCGTGATCATTTCCAACCATATTTTTTTCTTTGCGTGTGTATAAAAATTAAGAAGACGGTTATAGTATCAAAAAAATATTTTATTATAATTTTAAATAATAAATAATAATTCAATATGTAATAAAAAAATAATAATTCAAATATGTGAATAAAATATACATATTTTTAAATGTTTCAATTTGAACTGTAAGGGTTACGATAAGGTTTTAAAATTTGTGAAATAAAATTATTAACTTTCTGTAAACAATTAATATTTTTTTCGGTCCACGGGTAGATATTGGATAATATTTGTAGAAAAACCAAACTAAAAAGTCCATTGGCTGTGACAGCTGACGGGGAAACATTATATTAAAAGCGTAATAATTATTTATTGCGCGAGTTAAATAATTGTAGTTTTCTTCATCAATTATTTCCTTTTCCTGTCCAATACTACGCTCTGAATAAATAAATATTTTTGTTTTTAAATATTGTTGCATTAACGTGTGTATTTTGCAAATTTGGAAATATCTCAATTTCATGCATTAGATTTATTTTCTGTTCCGACTTACCTATTATGTTGCCAATAGCTTTATTGTGAAATGTTTTAATCATAACATTTTACTTAAATATAAACTGTTTTGTTTCTTTACTTCTATCCACTACTTATTTTTTATTAATTGTTCTTTACTGCTTCCTTTATTTGTAATATTTTTGTTTTTATGACATCACTGCATGATGATTTACTGAGAACAGGTGTGTATTGGCTTCGGTTGCTTTGATGTGTTTAAAATAATATTGTGTACTATTCAACAAATGATGTAAAAGTGAACAAACTGTGTTTAGTTTTACACAATAAACATTTAAAATTACAAAAATAGGGTATATGTAAATAAAGGGTGATTTTTTAGCTATTATCTTTTTGGCAACACTGGTATAAACAGCTGACGCACCTTTCTTGCTTTGTTTCACTGTCAAACATCTTCAGTTTGGTCTATAATTCAAGTTCATTCAAAGTTCATCGCGCGCTTCCATTTTATGGTCAGTTTATTCGACCCACTGAAGCGGCTATTCGGGCTATTGTGACTAAATTTCGCACCAAATTTACATTGTTTGACATTAAACCACCAACACGCTTACGTAGAGTGCGAACTGAAGAAAATATCACAGCTGTATCGGCCAGTGTTAATGATGACCATCAATTATCGATTCGTCCCGTTCGCAGCAATTGGGCCTCTGTTACTCAAAAACGTGGAAATGCCAAAATTGGACTAAACGGATGGACCATTTGAGGCGCAGTCAAGGTCAACATTTGCATGAAATAATCTTCAAACATTAAATTATATGGACCATACTATCGATTCAAATAAAGATTTCATGCATTTTTCTGAATTTTGTGTTTTTTTTTTTTTTGAAAAACTTTCCTACAGCTTTTAAAAATCACCCTTTACAAGTAAATGAATGTAATATTAAACAATAAATGCCAAATTACTTTTTTACTCACTCAATGCATATATATCAACAAAAATTTACACTAAAAACAAGTAAAAACGGCATTAAGTTCGGCCGGGCCGAACTTTATATACCCTCCACCATGGATTGCATTCCACAGAGGTTGTCGGTTTTCGTAGAAGTGCAGTAATATTACAGGAAAATATAATTTTTTTAATATAGCCAAACCAAAACAAATACAAATATTGAAAAATTAATTTTATAAATAAATAAATATTTTAATTATTTCAAACCACGCTTATAAGGTAATGCTACCAATACGTCAATTCAAAAAATAAATATTCTTATATTTATATTTTCAAAAATATTTTCAAAGCCATAAATATTGGTAGATAGTGGGTGCTACAGTTGGTTGTATTTCCATTCTATTTGATTTCCAAAAGTACAAATTTTGAAAATCCATTATCAGACGTACATAGTGCAAAATAACCTAACTTCATGATTCAACCAATTTTTGCCGTAAAAGAAAAAGAACGAATTTGGAAAAAACTTTTTGTATACACCGAATTCCATGATTCCAGCTGCGTCCATTTGGTTGGTACCAATTTTACCCCCTTGACGTTTCTACGCAATTAGAATTTTATCATTCTAGCTGTAGTCGTTTAGTTGGTACTATTTTTATTCCTCTGTACCATTGTATCCTTGAAAGTAATAATTTCGAAAAATTCGTCTATTTTCCGTGTCTACGCAGTCAGAGGAATGTATACTCTGAATTTCATGACTCTAGCTGCGGTCATGTGATTGGTACTATTTTTATCCCCGTTTTTCATTTTAACCCCAAAAAGTACGAATTTCGAAAAATCAGTTTATTTTCCGTGTCTACACACTCAGAGGAATGTATACTCCGAATTTCATAAATCTAGCTGCGGTCATTAGATTGGTACTATTTTTATCCCCTTTTTTCATTTTAACCCCAAAAAGTACGAATTTTGAAAAATCCGTGTATTTTACTTATCGATGCAATCAGAGGAATGTATACACCGAATTTCATTATTCTAGGTACAGCCTTTTGCTTGGTACCATTTTTATCCCTCTATTCCCATTTTACCCCTTAAAAGTACGAATTTGGAAAAAATACTTTTATATTACGTATCTACTCAATTATAGGAATGTACACACCGAATTTCGTGTTTCTAGCTGCTGCCGTTTAATATGTACCATTTTTATCCCTTTTTTGTCCCATTTCACCCCCTACAAATAAGAATCACTTTATGGTGCACGTTTTTTCTATAAGGGGAATAAACAGACATATTCAAAAAACATGCTTAAATACGCTAAAATATTAGGGATTATTATGGGTATTTTTAGTCCTTGTGAGGGAAAAATTTTTCCCTTTGGGCCGATTTCGCCCCATTTCAATCCCAACCAATCTACGACTATAAGACGCATTTATGGAAAATTTTAACGTTCTAGCTACTTTGGTTTAGATGCTAGCGTGCTTTCAACAGACGGGCGGACGGACATGGCTAGATCGTCTTAGAATTTTATGACGATCAAGAATATATATACTTTATAGGGTCTCAGGTCGATATTTCAAGGTGTTACAAACGGAATGACAAAGTTAGTATACCCCCATCCTGGAGGTGGAGGGTATAATTACACACTTTCCCATAGTAATTTTAAACTCACATGTTAGAGTATATACTTCGGTAGCCTCGCTCCAGATTTTAATCTACCTCGTAAACCAACCAAAACCAAAGTTTTGTCTGTAAGAAGAGTTGCGGTGTGGTTTGCCGCAATGTCGTGAAGAACAATGACGTCAACATCTATTCAAATAGTCAAGCTGTCATCAAATCCCTGACTTCGTCACTCTAAATTCAAGAAACAGCCGAATTTCACCTTATTTGTTTGCAAGGACATAGGCAAATCCCAAGGAACTTCACAGCTGATGAACTCGCCTGATAAGGTACGACCTTGTATAGGTACATCCCTATCGACATAAAGCTATAATGTAGGCAGAAGGAACTTGTGCTGGCGAACAGCAGATAGACAGGCCTAGACAGCTGCAGAACTATGAACTTAATATGAAGATGTGGATCTACCTTCTTTCACTTGAATTATTTCAATTGTCTACTTTAATTTCAGTATTGGCGGTCTTATAAGCACACATGCCCGGATGCCGGACATCAAGTCTAAGCGATTGAGAGCGTCAAACATATTCTCTGTCTCTGTTCTATCCCCAATAAATGTGTAATTTTTCTATATTTTAACTCCAAATCTGCTTCTATTTTATTCTCCTAAAAATATATTATGTATGTATATATTATGGCTTGCTTCTAAAAGGCACCAAGTGTATTATGAACAAGTAAAAACGGCGTTAAGTTCGTCCGGGCCGAACTTTATATACCCTCCACCATGGATTGCATTCCACAGAGGCTGTCGATTTTCGTAGACGTGCAGTAATATTACAGGAAAATATATATTTTTTAATAGCCAAACCAAAACAAATGCAAATATTGAAAAAAAAAATTTAATAAATAAATATAATATTTTAAACAAACAAAAACAAAATGCAAATATTGAAAAAAATTTAATAAATAAATATAATATTTTAATTATTTCACACCACGCTTATAAGGCAAGGCTCCCAATAAATTTACATATCGAACATAGTGCAAAGTAATCTAACTTCATGATTCAACCAAGTAAAAGTAAAAAGTACGAATTTAGATTTTTTGTTATTTTGTGTGTCTATGGTTGGTACCATTTTTATTCCCTTTTTCTCTTTATCTTTATCTCTTTATTTTACGTGTATACGATGTACACACATAATTTCATCATTCAGGCTGTAGTCGTTTAGTTAGTACTATTTTTATCCCTCTGTACCCATTGTATCCCTTGAAAGTACGAATTTGGAAAAACCTTTTAGCACCAATCTACCGATATATAGTTGTAAGTCGTATGATTTAAACGATGTACATATTAAAAATACTAAATACAAATCGGCGAAAACACCACATATACGGCTGTGTGCAGTTACTTCAAACGAAGCTGAAGTTTAATTCCGAAATAAATAGATGTGATGACATCTCTAAAGATATTATGGAGCCATCTTTTGGAGATCACGATTGTTTGAACTGTCCCCGTTCATATAGACAAGTAAGTACAAATAAAGCTCTTTATATTTTAAATAATTAACTAAAAAATGTTATTAATTATATTTTAATATTTTGTTTATTTCTTGTAAATTGTTTTGTTTTACTTACAATCTATGGAAGAATATCAATAGGAAGTAACAATAACATGAAAACCTAAATTTTAATTTAATTTGGTGTAAAAACTAATAAAAACAAAATAAACTTATAAAAAATATGAGATTTTTTGCTTTGTATTTTATGGAATTATCTTTAAAAAATAGCTATAAATAATTTGCGTTAGATTGTTTTAATAAAAATATGAAAAATAAATGTACAAAATATGTAAAAGTTGCAATAAAAATAAACTACATTTAATAAAAAATCTCTTGGAAGAAATATGAAAATAACTTAAAGTAAAAATTGCAATAAGACTAAAAAGAGTTTTTGAACGAGTAAGTCAATGATTTAATTTTTAACCACTGCGATACGAGGCAATTAATTTAAAATTTGATCAGGCTTTTTGTGCCGCTTACCACTGTCTTTCAATGTAATTTAATATAAAATCTTTCTATAATTTAGCGAAATTTAAAGATATTTTATCTAATATGTCTTTGGGGGTATTATTGCTTACGTTTAATTTTAGAAATGTCTAAAAGCTTTATTTACAGTATTTTATTTTAGGGATTTTTTGTTTTAATAAATTTGGAAGATTTGTAGACTCCTTAAAGGATTTTTTGTTTTATTAAAAATATAAACTTTTTAGTTCATAGTATACATAATGTGTGTTAGACTGTTTTTTTAAATAAATTTAAGATTTATTTACGTTAAAAAATAAACTCTAAAGATTCTTTGGACATTTTGCTGATGCTGTCTTTTCGATTTATTAATCTTTGGTTTTTATTTTTTGGAGTGTTTCGAATGGAATTTCTTCGAATTAGAAGTAAAATAATGATGCACTCCCACCTGGGAGTCAGTTAGTTAAACTCATGAAGAGTTTTTGTTTTGGTTTTCATTAAATTTATGAATATTTTCGCTTATGAACATTTTCAATGTGTTAATAGAAATGTTCACAAAGTTTTCATTTAAGTCCCGATTTATGAACGAACATTCATTATTTAAAGCAAAAGATGTTAAGTATCTTTTCGATTTGTTGGTGGAAATATAGTATCTGTTATATCTATCTTAGTGATGCTTATTCGTTGGTCCGTCCATCACAGACTTTTCCATGTGGAGATGACATCAAGTATTCCAGATTTCGATCCACAAATTAAAAAAATATTTTAGCTTAAAACCCTGCTACGAGTATTGACATTCCTTCCGCTTTATTCCATTTTCACAACAGTCTCTCGCTCAAATTTCCTACTAAAATCTGGCAAATGTTGCGGCATAAAACTTTGGAATTGCAAGAAATGTTGCTGCTGCTGTTGTTGCAATTGATGTTGATGATGGAATAACAGCTGTGAACGCTGATATTCATAATCGTCGTCCATGGAGGGGCTGCGACTCATATTCAAATGGGATTGCAACATTTCATGTTGATGTTGCTGATGCTGTTGCTGCTGATGATGCAGATGTTGGTGATGTAATTCTTCCATTTTAATGCTGTTTGTCTCATTAGCTGGGTTAGGTATCAATTCACCGTAGCATTCGTAGGCCGGCGATAAGGGCGGTGAGTTGGTGGCCGCCTCATGGTGATGATAGTTATTCAGAGGACTGTGATGAGCATTGGAAGGCGACTGCAGGGATTGCTGATGGCAATGTTGGGGTGTGTTGGATGCTGACTGCTGCTGCTGCTGCAGTTGCTGTTGCAGTTGTTGCTGCAGATATTGTACGGTTTGACTGCTAGGTGGAGCAGATTTCGTGTCTGACGTTTGATTGTTGTTGTTGGGCGAACTCGGATTCATTAGAGAACTTGCTGTAGCGCTGTTGGACCGCTGTTGATGTTGCAGATGGGCTTGCTGCATGTTGCTGAGTTTGTCGGCATGTTGTTGCTGCTGCTGTTGCATAAATTTAATAAATGACACATTTTCATTATCATTCTGATCATTGAATGTTGAGTTGTTATTGTGATTGGTGGTGGGTGAAGATGAGGCTGACGACGAATTATGTTGCTGATGGAACATAGCGGGCGATAATTGATGTTGTTGCTGCTGCTGGTTATTCGCATGCTGATGCTGTTGTGGCTGATATTGTTGCGGTGACATGTTGCCCAAATGAGTTGTTTGCATAAGCGGTGATGTTGGTGACATTTTCATGCTGTTATTCGTGTGATGGTTGCAAGGCGATGGTATACTATTCGTGGGTGATGTAGCCGCCGATTGGGTTAATGATGATGTTGATGTATTTAATTGTTGTGTTAATGGTTTAATATCTATACCATCATAGCAAAGAGACAAAAAAAAAACAAAAGAAAATAAACCATCATTAATAATAATAATAATCCCAATTTTAGGTAAGTATTGTATGTATTGTCAAAGCAGCGCGATCTCAAACTTACCATTTTCAGTGAGATTTAGACCAGGCAAATTTCCATTTGAACTTTCGGTACTGGCGTTCAGTGCGCTGTTGATAGAGTGCAAAGTCTGCTCGACATTGGACGCGGATGCTGCTGCTGCAGCGGCATTTGCGGCCGCTTGTTTTTTCGACATTTTTTCGGATTTACAACCCTTGGGTTTACGTTTGCGGGTCTGGAATGACAAACAAAAACAAACATTAATCGAAATAACTTACACATGTGTGTATGTATATTAGTTTTTATTTCTAACTAAAAAAAATAGATTTTTGTTTTTATGGGGTTATTAAGCTAAGAAAGTAGCTACGAAAACCTCACAAAAATTCATCCTGGATGCTATCTAAAACTTTTGATATCTGACAAAGTTATTGAAATTTAAAATTCATGTGAAGCTGACAGTCGCTTACTAGGTAGTTTATATCTCCATGTATGTACATTAGGCTGAGCTTTTAGGTTTAAATCATCCACGGATATCATTCTCAATTTATCGATACCGATTTTCGCAATGTCTAAATCAAGTCCATCAAATACCACTCATAATAAAAAATAAATCTGAAAGTGAAATGTATATATATCATTTTCGGAAATGAATTTTCATCTTTTAAACTACATTTACGTCAATGTTTGCACTGTTCTTTTAAAAGAGATAGGCATAAAAATGAACACATCGCACCATCACTTAAATGATTTTGGTCAATTCATATTAATGTCATTATATCAACCAAAATAGGTGGACGAATAGAAATTGCACAAACCTCGTCATATAAAGGTTAGCCCTAAAAATGTATAGCCTAGGTCCGATTGCGAAATGGGAGAATTTTAGTATCTTCAAATAAAGGAAATGTGCAAAACTACAACCTATTTTCCTTCGGGAAATTTTCCCTATCTTCCTTCGGGAGATTTTCCCTATTTTCTCTTGTCTATTCGATTTTACTAGAGCAATTTTGCTTTTTCGTAATCAAATTTGAAAATGTTGAAAAACTGTTCATCCTAATGTGCGTACATGGATTCCACTGCTCTTTCGATCAACTTTCAATTAGCAACCACAAATTTCCGGAACATATATCCTTTTCTTATATTATTTACACAGAGAATGAGCCAGAAAACATTTTTGTTCTTAATATTTAGAATCTAAACTTGGAAGTTTGAAAATATATATATCCGTCGTTCTAATGTTATTATGTTCATGATCATGAAAGTTTGAAATAATGAATAAATAAAATCCCATTTGGCATCACCAACTCTTGATTTTGCTTTGTTACATTGGGCTCGTGTAAATTATTTTAATGTTAAACTCGTTTTAATATTTACCTGTATCGTATCCTTTTTCATGGTCAATGGACGCTTGACACTGTGCAGCTTGTAATATAGACCGCAGGCGTTACACACCGGTTCACCGTTGGGATTGCGGCGCCACAATGAAGTTTGGGTGGTCAAACAATTAGAGCATGTCAAACCGGCACGTCTGGAGGCACTCTAAACAAAAATTACAAAAAATGATTAATTCGTTTTCCACTACAACTAACTACGATATTTTGGAAATTGTTTAAAAACAAAATTTTTGAATTTCAATAAGCAAGACTTTGTAATTCCACCTACCAAACGTCTCGAGGTAGCACGACTAACAACATGTTCCTCTTTAAGGTTTTGTGTGCTGTTGCTGTTGTTGTTGTGGGTGTTGGTGTTGGTATTCCGATTTGTAACGTTAAACGCATAGGTCTTATAGAAATCCCCGCCTGATTCAGCGGCCACTGTAATATAGTGAGTGATTGAGTTTTGTTAATAAGAGGAAATAGCGATTTTTATTCTTCTAAATCGAGGTTTTGCTATTGCATCAGATGCACTTGTTCTACAATTCATTGAAAGGAGGACAGCCTAAAGCATTCACATTCACAACAAATGGTAGTAATAAATTGTTTGTTAATTGTTTATAATAAATTCAATTAATTTTTTCATTCAGAAAAGCGAGAACGTTCGTTTTCATTTCAAACATCACATTTTTTGTCAATGATTTTCCGCAAAGGGCTAAGGATTTCTATAAGAGTTCGGATTTTTTGCATTTTTTTCTTTTTTCGTTTTTTTAAAGTTAATTCAAAAATTTTGTTTTTTTTTTTTTGTTGAACAAAAAGAAATTATATGTTTACCAATCTTCTGGGTGGCTTTATTAGGGGACGATTCATGCCGTTCATTTTATGATAAAGACCGCACGCATTGCATAAATAGTGTCCGGTATTATCACGTCGCCAGAGTGGAGTTGAAATAGCACCGCAATTGACACATTCTCGCCCCTCCGTAAAAAAATCCGCATCGAAAAATGCTTCAAAAGAGTAATTACATATGGATAACAACAAATGAATCACAAAATGATTTCGAAAGGATTACACACAAAATTGTTTAAAAAAATGTATTTTTGGTAATATGGTTTTTTCTTTAGATAATAATGTATATAGTTTTTCTTTGTTGTTGTTGTTCTTGTTTTTTGTTGAAAATGTGTAAAAAATCTTTTCTGTAGTGTGATTGTGTAGCATAACAAACAAAAATTAATTGAATTTATTATAAATATTTGGAAGAAGACTAAAGGATACAGGTCAAACTATTAAGAGTGTATTAAGAGTGTTTAGGTTAGTTAGTATCGTATGTACATGTGTTGTTTGAAATATATGTATGTTTATGTATAGAATTATAATATGAAAGATATATTGAAATATTTTAAAACCCTGCCAACAAATTACAATAAGAATATAAATCGTGTATCTTCTAAAGCTCCTAAATAATCTGTTCATGCTCATCTAACACCATCACTCGTGCGAAACTTATTTTTAACGCTAACGTGTACGCTAGTGTAATGTAATTTTATTTCGCGAAAATCTAAAAAAAGGAAACCCCTCACTTCAGCTCATGTCCTGTCCTTTTTATTTTCATTGCAAAACGAAATGTTGTTTATATTGTGTTGTCGTATAAAATGTTCAGCCAGTATATTTACAACATGAAAAAATATATTCTTTTTTTGCTCCATGGAAAGAGTGTGTAAATGGTTTCCAAACTCTATATAAAGTTTCATACGCATGTACATTAAATATTTTTTTAGTTCTAAAACACTTCCAAATTTCCTATCTCTATGAAAAGAGACGAATAAATATCGTTTAAAGTCGATAAATTTTGAGAGGAGGAAATTTTTCTTTAAAAACATCCCCATAATGTACATTCACGGCTGTTCTCTACACATAATATCGACATTTTCCATTACTTCTCTTTTCGTGAAACTAATTTTATTTTTTAATAGTTATTTCGACCATTCCGGATCGTTGGAATCTCTTTAAAGTAAAATCCTTCACATTTTTCCAAATTGTCCAGTTTTCTAATTCTCAGCATTTCCGTTCAAATTGTGTGTATTAATGGTGTGAGTGTGTATAAATACGAACATTTGCTGCGAAATGAAATTTGTATTTCAATATTTGGAAAGGATCACCAAATATAACCACAACTAAGACCACATTTACACAGGTTACGTAAATAAGAGCACAACGCAAACCACACACATACCCTAGCCGATTTGTAATAACCCGCCCGGAAAAGAAATCTACCTAAAAATAGTTGCCAGTAAACTGAGAAACTGTGAAATTTTCCTCAAAGAACTCAAGACAAATTAGGCACTCACTTAAGTCCGTGACGGGGAAAATTAAAGAAGAGAAACCACATTGAAATTGTAAGGCGGCTAAGAACTGTACTAATGTGTCGCTGTAGAAAAGTATTTAGTTTAAAAATGCTATGATTTTCACTTAAAACACATCACCCAGCCAAAAATAAAAAGACATTGCCATTTATTCAATATCTTGATTTGGTGTGTTTTGTTTGAGTGTTTTGCCTAGGTTTGTTTTTTCAGTAATTGTTGTTGGCTTTGTTGGGGTCACAACCTTTTTTTCATAAAGTATTCGTATTTAATTGTTCGTTCTTTCTTTCATTTGTTTTCATATATACTTAAATGTACATATATTGCAAGCTTATCAGTTAAAATATAATACATAAATTAAGAACAGAAATACATACATATATCAATTAAGCAGAAATAAAGTCTACAATTAACAAAATGCTACGATTTACTTACTTGCTGACAAGGAGGCGGAGGCCGACAAATGGGCCACCAAATTGGCGGCTGCGCCATTTGCGCCCGCCGCCTCTACGGCTCCGACAGAGCGTCCATTTACGCCGCCACTGCGTATAACATTGGAATTGGCCAGGGCATTGTTCAAAGCTTGATTTGTGGTCATTGTTGAAGGAGCTGCATAACTGATGGCATCATAGGAATTGGACCAAGTATCAGCCTAATTCACATAACAAATACAAATGCATTTTTTTTCTTTGTAAAATATATCGACAATTTTTGAATAAAATAATATAAGACTTACATGACTTCTGTAGTTGTTCAACGAAGCGTAACGTTCTACGCCAGCTGCATTTGCGCCATATGAATTGGCGGCAATTCGCTGGAATGCTGGTAGGGCTCCGCCACCTGCGCCTCCCGATCCGTTACCACCAGCACCGCTGCCACCATTGGCGCTCTGTGTGCTTTTCGGTGAGCCGTAGTCGTCGGAATGACTTTCATGCGCACCGTTACTGGCACCACCACCGTTCGCCACCGTTGCTGCCGAGGCTGTAGGTGTAGTAGCACACGATGAGGCGGCGTTTGGGGTGTTGGCATTGCTATGGGGTGGTGGCGAGGAGCTTGTTGCCATAATGTTGGCCGCCTGCATGCCATAAGGCATTGTGCCATTGGCGGCGGCCGATGCTGACAACAAGGGGGCTGCATAGACGGAACTGGAAATGGGAACAGATAACGAAAGGAAATTATTGAAATTGTTCACAACGAAAAATCCCACATAGTCGTATGTTTATAAAAGAGTTCAGCACACTTTAACGATGGTATGGCGATGAAAGTACAATTTTGGTACATTTGCATTTCTTATGGGAACCAAAATTACGACTCTCCACAGAAGTTATCGATAACAAAATTATAGAATTACACCATGTTACGCGAAATATCGCATCGTGTGAACCCATGTATAAATGTATTATTTATGAATTGAATTAAAATAAATGCAATTCTTTAAATGAAATAATCTTTTTTTACTAAAGATTTTCTATGTATGCGTAAAATAAATGTATTTATTATTAATTTACCTATAGCAGTAGTTTTTCAAGTACATATTGTTATAATTAGAGAAGAACATATTGTTTTTGTGTTTGATCATTTTATTTCGACGCCAATTGATATATTACAAGTTATTGGGGTTTTCAATTCATATTTTATTTATACTGATTATTTTCTGGGAGCTGTTGTGTTTGAAAGAGAAACTCTAAACAAATTAAAACTGCAAATCAAATTGATACTCGCTATCCCTACAAGAAAACTTAACAGTGTTCAAAATAGGCATGGACATGCAAAAAGGACTAAATTCCCCTGCAGGCATGCTTGTGAAAATGTTTGGTTTTGCAGATATTGAGCATGGCGAATTCAAACTAAGTTTCTTTTCTTTTAATTTAAAATATTTTAAAAAATTCCATAGTAAAATGCGCCACTCACATCTGGTTTATTGTAAATTTCGCAGCAGAACCATTTAACAATTAATTAAATTGCATTAAAGTTTTGTAGATTGTTTGAAATTGCCACCAAATTTTGTATTGATTTTTTTGACAATTCTCTTGTTTAAAAAATGTTAGCTTTAACATGGATTTAAAATGAAAGTACTCCTTCCAAACTGAGTAGTGTGCACCGCAACAAACTTCTTGGTCAGAGAATTGAATGATCATGGTTAAGCATTTTTTGCCCGTCCGTCCGCACTTGCCTCAAGATTTGTTTACAAACAAATATTTTGTATACACGGCAATGGCATCGCGGCAAATAGTCCGACGATCAGCACAAGATCAAGGACCACCACCAACAACAGCAACATGTACATCTTCTCATTAAATGCTGTGGCAAAGATCTGCGAATGACTGAAAGACAACCCATAGGGATCAGTTGACACATATATCATGTGTGTATGTATATATGTAAGTAACACCACTTTAATTAAAGTTGCGTATAAATTGGGCTACGATTTGTTCGTTTTGTCTTCTGATCGTTGTTTCTTTTTTTCGGAAATTTGAGTATTTTGTGGATAAAAACAAACAAACAAACATATGCAAACTGTTGTCAGTGCTTTTGTTTATGCCAAGGAATGCTACAGTAGCGAATACAAATATTTTTTATAGCGGAAAAAATATCTAAAATGATCTTGATATCAAATTGATTTGGATGATATGAATGTACGAGCAATTTAAATCGGGCATTTTTCGAATAACAAAGTCAGACACAAACCCGCTTTGAATTTTATAATTTATGATTGAGAATCTCAAAAGTTTAACACTATGAAACGCAATATTTATTGGGAATAACATCCTGTTTGCTGCATCTATTCTTGATAGAAACACCTTCCTTTTCATTCAGGAAAATTAAAAAATAACGCACGCCACAAAAAATAACATTATCACATATAAAACATAATAGTTTTGAATTAATTCTTTCGTTTTTTTTTTCTCTGGAAAATATTATTTATTTATTTCTCTACGCTTTTGAATTTTTACAAAATTTCACTTTAAAACTAGCGATAATTGTTTACAAATTATCGTTTTCACTTTGATTTTAGATTTATTTTTGTTTCTTTTTTTTTTCAATATTTCTTAATATATAAGAAATCTTTGCTTTATTTCTATTATTGCCATTTGTTGTATTTACTTTAAGCAAATATTTAACAGAACTTAACACTTTAACAACAAAAAATCGTATAAAACTTAAGATTCAACCAGAAACACTTAAAGGCCTTTTATGTGCAACATTTTCCAAGACATAATTTTGCTTTCTTCATTTGAACAGTTGTGGTGTTCCGCGTGAAGTTTCAGTTTGTGTTTTAGGAAAATACATCATACAACACCGAAGAAGAATTATTTTACAGCGAAAACGTGAATGCGCGTTAAAACACAAAACCCGTTTAATACCAGAATTCAAATTTCAAAATCTACAAACATCTCTGTTTGGTGGTTTTCACGGTAATATGCAGAATCGTGCAAACGAAGACAAACCACGGAGAGCAGTGCTGATCGACAACGTTAGTGTTCGAGACATCGATGTATGAATAAGAAAAGAAGACATAAAAACGACTAAAAGAACCATCGGCAATAAGCCAAATACAAAAGAAACAACAAACAGCAATATCAGAAATATTGGAAGCGCATTCCAATAATAAGAAAATATTCGCAAGAAATACAAAGAAAAACCCTCGGTTTGTTTGAAATGCTGGCCATACCAAAACGTTTTCAGTGATAAACCAATTGGGCAGAAGAGGCTCAGACCGCATTCAACTGTTTGTGAACAACATCAGTGACTTAAAGCGTGTTTAATCTTCAATAAGAAAATATTAAACAAAAAATATCCAACAAAGTATTATATTATTATCTAAGCATTTAGTTGTGACCATAATGTTGGCAATATTAGCTTTGTTTTTTAAGCCGATATGATTAAGCCACTGGGTTTAAGTATATTTCATTATTCACTAATTTTACTTTATTACATATTTCATTACTTTACGACTCACAACTGTTCTTTACCACACATATGGTGACACTGTAGACAACTTTAGCCCCCCCCCAAAAGATGCCCTTTAATTTCTATTTTCTAAGTCGCAGTAAATGTACGCAAACACGGAATAAAAATATTTTTGCATTATTTCTCATTTGCGCAACATCAGAGAATTACATCCAGTAGAAAATAATATAGAAAGTGGCAGAATGGCCACACGCCTCTTCACGTACATTTGTAGAAATCCATAGACGGAAACATGTATTAGCAGAAAATTGTCTATATTATCTCAAGTTAAGCAAAAAGTAATAAATACAGACATTTGTTTTCACAGGCTGTTCAGCATAGATATAATTGTTCAGAAACGTTGATCGGAAACATGTATTTTAAAAAGATATTTCTTTTTAAATAAAATGACGAAGCAAATAAAACTTTTTGAACTTCATTGTGGTAAAGAGTTCGAATAAACCTTTCTATTTTCAAATCTACTTGGGTAAACGATTTTAAATAATATGCACACTATGCCGCAAAAGTCTACAAACGATAGTAAATTATGAATAAAATAATAAATAAATTTTTTTGTATGTGATTTAGGAGGGGTTGTTATAAGTATGTGTAATCTTAAATCGAAGTTGGAGAATAATCTCTAGTCTACAGAAAATAAAAATAAAGGAAGAATAATATGTAACGTCATTTGTAGCATAGTGTATATGTTTTCATATATCTTTAATGGTGTTTTACATAAACAAGAAGATGACTAAATATCGAAATATCGGAAAGTAATTTATAGCAAGTGAAATATTGCCTTTAATTATGGATCTTGAATCGATCAATGCCAAAATATACCAAAAGATAATATCTATAAATGCAAAAGGAGGCCTTATTTTTTATTTTTAATTTTATTTTTTTAAGCTTATTTTTTTAAACAAACACAGCTATTATTTCATTAAAGAAACTTTAGTTTTAGTTTTTCTGTAGATACATCTACAGGTAGTCTTCATAGTATATAGGAAGTTGAAGAATCTGCTTCTGGTTTGTATGTAATTTAAAACCATATCAGCGCAATACTAAAAAAATGCTTCTTTTTCTCAGCTCTTGTTATTATTCTGTTTCGTAATCTTTACTTTGCTTAGTTTTTTTTTAACAACAACTGAAAAAGAAGAAAACATTACGGTAATAAAAGAATGTTTGAAAAAGTCACATACGCTTCATACGCCACAAGTCATCCATGGTATGCATTAATGTTCCAATCGAGTTTATGACGCGATTTGCTCTGGTGCTTAAGAAGAAATGTGGATTTCTTAAATTTCATATTTTGCATTCCGCAAGTATTTCTTCTTGCATAAATTAACGCGATTTTCTTTAATGTACGTACATATATGTTATGACCAAATTGTTCGTTGTTATGAAATGTGGGTCAAATTATAAGATGCATACAGTAACTATAAGGCCTAAGAAGATTGGAGTAAGTATATATTTACTTAGGGGTTTTCTAATGACTATTTCTTGTCGGTTTATTAAAAACCTATATAGATCGGAAAATTAATATATTTGCAGCCGCAGGTTCTTGTATATCTAGGTTAACTATTGTACTGATATTTTATGTAACATCTCAACCCGCTAAAAATAAACAAAATAAACTCTAATTAGCTATTGTCAAATCCCTCACAGTCGTTTGTCAGCATAAACTTAGAGTTATTTTGTTTATATAATATAATCATAACTTTTCAAATCAAAAACAATGCTGCCACAAAACGCAGTAAATTCGGCAAAAAGTCAGTTTCGTTGAATTTACAGAATTTCAATTTAATTCCGATCGATTACATCCCAACTACTTTACTGGCAAAAAGAGCAATCTTTTGCATTCAATGCAATCTATAGCTACAAATATCTATCCAAACCTGGTACAACAGTTTAGCCTTAAAGTAAAATTTCATAGTTTCATTCAATATTTCTATGATTATTGTTCATAATTTATGTATTTATGTTCTGATGTTCATTTATAGATGGTTATTTTGTGCTTATGAATGCCAGATGAGAAAATTCGACTATATTCATTATTATATTTATATTTTTTCTATCACATGATGAATGACGGTACTGATTTGAAGCAAGACTACAAGGATGAATAGTTCTTGTTAAAATATCTGACTTAGCAAAATCCTATTCATCTTCAGTATGGGGCTCAATCAAAAAAATCATTGTTTGCTTTTTTTTCTCATATATTCTGCAATGTGTATCGGTTTGTACATGTAGAAAATTCTTAGCCTTTCTTACAAGCACTATGTTCTTGAGAACGACAAATGTATTTGATGTTCGAAAATTATTTTTGCAATAATATAGTCTGCCCCCAATCGATGATTTTTCAACGTGTACGTATTATTGAAATATGAGACCCATATATAAGAACGTATTATTTGTGAGTTTTTTTCAAACTACGGCTCTAAAATACATACAGAGATTGCATGTCAATTGACTTTCATTGATTCATGCAAATACACAATAGACGTTTCGTTGTTGTATGTATTATTATTAATTATTATTTTTAAACAAAATAAATATGAAAAAGAGCGTGTTCATTAGTCACACTAGAAACTAAAGGTTATTTTTGTATAACAATGGACGTGTGGAGGCCTCACTCGCCAAAAGGACTAACTCCACTTGAAGAAATATGTAATTTATATTAAGTTGTAATTCATATCTCGACGCCTCCGAACAATAGTATGTTAAGTCTGAAAAGACAATTTCCCAAAGTTTATTTTATAAGTGCATAACTTTTGATTGGATCATTGCCAAAATTTGGGAGAATTTAAATTTGAAGGCCGTATAATCCAAACTCACAAAGAACCCGAAAACATGCTAAGTACTATTGTTTACAGGCGTTGATTTATATTTAAAAAACAAAGGAAGAAGAAGACGAAGTGAGTTAGTTAACTCGCCGACTATTCATTGCTTCAAACTATCACCTTTGATTGATCGTACTTAAAAAAGGAAACTAAGTTTAAACCAGGTAAATGTTTGAGTAACAAACATTAAAATGATCTGTGACTTAAAAACTGAGCATTCATTTATAAAAATTAAAAAGGTGACTTAATCAATTTGGTTTGTGAAAGCCTTATATTGGACTCGTATTTCAGAAAATGTTTTTAAACAACAACAATCATTAGAGATGGAGCCACAGAAAAAGCACGTGCGTTTTACGTTCGAAGTCAGCACAAACAAAAACCATTTCCGAGAAGTAATTGTAGGTGAACGAATACCTATAGGTAGTTAAAGTAAAGTCTCAATAAAGGAGCTGTTGGTTAAGTGATTGTTGCTGGAAAAAACAAAAAACCTGCTTTGAACTTTGACTATTGAGTTTAATGTAAGTGAACCAATTACAAAAAAAAAGTAAGTGAATGATTAATTTTGGCTGACGTTTATATTTCACCAAGTTGGTGATTTTCGAAAGCGCTAGATTCTGATTATACTAGCGGACAACCACACCGATTGGCACGATTTGCTTAAGCTGGAAAAAATATCAAAAAATATTTTTGGTCAAATTTTCGTTCGATTTTTTTAATTTTATTTTTCACTGGAGAAAGTTCCAAAATTCCGACTAAATCTTGAGACAGACAAACTAATAAAGAAAATTTCATAATTATTAACTATTTGGACTATAACTATTATATTATTAAAGAATAAAGTCATTTTTGTATTCATATTTTCATTGTCAATTTGTAGTATTTATAACATTTTATACTTCGTTGTGTTTACATTTGTTCCAGTTCTAAATTTATTTCACTAACTTGGAATTTAATTTCATGAAATGCGGGTACTCATACAAAAACAACCATTTACATTACCCTAAAAATAGTTCGAAATGTTAGCAACATATAATTAAACACGTGCCACAATTGCGGCGCTCAACTGGCAACCAAAAAATAAACCAGAAACCAACTTGTCTGCTACCAAATGTTGAATATTTCCGCATCATATGCGGGAATTTGGCTAAAAGAGCTTGCACAAAGTGCGGGAGGAGGGAACAGACACCAAGAAGCAAATGTTTAAATGAACACGTTTCTATATTATCACCAACAACTACCCGAGATTATACATGAACCCATACCATACCATAAATTATATGTAAAGGTGACCAGGTGTAAAAAATAAATAAAAAAAATAAACTAACGAGAGAAGGGGGTGTAAATCAACGGGCACCAAAAATGTGTTAATGCTGCATATTCCGCTACTCCTACTTTAGAGTTATGGAGCTAATGTTTTTGCTGCACTTGGGAAACCCGAGTTGGATATCTGAGACATTTTTAATTATTTCGAGGGAAATTCGTTGAAGCAAAAAATGTATTATGTCTGCCGCCAACCAGTAGTAAATATTTCATTGTGTACTTAGGGAATTTGTTACAATTCTTCAAAGTTTATTTAGGTTTGTTGAATGCACATACATACATACAGTTGTGGATGTGTCTGTGCTCTAAACCCGCAGTGTGACTTTTTTCAGTACATATGTGTAAGTACCTTATTTTTGTTTTTATGTAAATTCATTTGTATATAATAACGACTCAGAAATTGAATACATGTAGGAGTAAAGGAGGAGTAGAGGAGCAAAAATTTAACAATTGTTTGCTTATTTTCGTTAATATATTTCAAAATCATTGTTGCGGGAGAATTGCGGTGAATTTTGTTCAACAGATTTTTCATTTAAATTTATGGGTAGTTTGGTTTCGGTTTGAAGTAGTTAAGTTTTAATAAACAGTTTGTATATAACAGAATATGAAACTCATCTCCATAGACTTTAAAATGTTATCAATTCTCGTATAAGGACACATGAAGAAAAAATGACAAAGAAAAAAACTTGCCTGATGTTAGTCCTTTCGGTTATTAACAATAACCTCGAGTTAGTGTTAATCTATGGTTAGAACAGTCAGTTATTGTGTAATTTGACAACAATAGCTATCAGTTTGTCTGGTTGTTGGCAGCTATAACCTATTTAGATCTAACCAACAGTTATAGATGTCAAATTCCACACAACTGACAACTATAACTTCCGGTTGGTGGTAACTTTAAGTTAACCAGACATTGAGGGAATAGGGACCATGTAAGCTAATAGCCTTTACACCTTGAATGAGAAATCTAGGTGAACATAATTCAATTCGATCAATCACTCAAGGAACTTTTTTTTTGAAATTCGATACAGTGACTGGAACAACTATAAATAAAATGGGGTCGATCTTCGATCGATGTTTAACCTGAAGTTGAAATTTATAATATATAATTTATAATTGAATAAATGAAAACCACAGAACTTATCCGTCGATACTTTAAGACTACATATGTAATTGGACAAATTCTCTACTCACCTATTCGATAAAACTGGTGATGGTGGTGACGTGAAGTTAAACATTTGGGTCTGTTCCGGAGCCGTTAGCATACTATAGATGTCTCGATGACCAGTTACGCTGGCATTTGTCAGTTGGGTGAAACTTTGCAAAGTGGCCAAATCACCCGATTGTGAGAGAGCCGATGACGGAGAGGGTGAATTAGCGCCGGAACTTGTTGAATTATTTTGTTGGACATAATGGATCGCGTGCAGGTGATGGTGTGGCGTCGATGGTGTCTGCATATGGGCTGGAGCAATAGCAGTCAAATGGGTTAAGTCTTGACTTAGATTGGGTGAATGATAGGGATCTTTAAGGGATTGTACATCCACCACAGAGTTCAAAGTCAAATAGCTTACACCCGTATGATGATCCTCCAAACATTCATCTTTTAGGGTATCCTGTATGACCTCATCAATACTGGCCGGTGTATGATGTGCGGAGGCGGTGATATTTTGCGTCCCCATCAGCGAATGTTGATGCAGGTGATGATCGTGATGTGTGGAATAGGGGGAGTACATGGCCAGATTGGATCTCATGGCGGCGACTGAGGATGTGGTGGGGTCGTCGTGTAAATATGTTGGCGTGCCGGAGGTATTGGGCGGACTTATAAGATGTGTTGTATAATAAGGGGGGTTCTGATGATGGGAGGAATGATGTGGTATTTGTGTTAAGGGCGAAGATAAAAGCTGCAAATTTAGAAATTCCTTAGAGCCTGAACTTGTCAATTCCGTACCGTTCACTGGATGATTGAGAGACAAATCATAAGCGCAGGAATTATAGGCGTTCAGCCAATGCTCCGTACAGGGCAGTTGGTGGGGATGGGGTGAGTGATGTTGTTGTTGGTGTGGTTGTAGGTGCAGAGGCGTAGGTGATGCTTGACTGTGTTGTAGGTGGTTGCTGGGTGCACCAATTACCGCTAAATTAAGATTGGGATCATTACTTGCAACACTGAGTATATTTGTGTTTATCGAATTCCCGCTATAATCCGGTGCGGTTGAGACCGTCGAAGAATGTTGGGGGTGATACGCGGATGTTGGATTTTGGGCGTGAGAATTAGTATAATTTGTTATTATCACTGAATTGTTTAAACCACGATAATTCTGCGGTGTTGCTGTCGAGTTTGGGGCGGAGGGGGACACCGATTCGTTTGTTGTGTGATTCGCGTTGGTTAATTCAACGTTTTCTTTTTTTAGTGTTTCGCTTAAGTTCGCGCTATTATTGTTGTTGTTTGTTGCATTTGCTGTTATTATTACACTATTTATCACTGTTTTATTTGGTGTTTTTGCTGTTATTTTTGTATTATTATCACTAATATTTTTCTGATCATTATTTGTATTTTGCAGAACACTTTGATTTATTGCATTTGTTGTTGTTTTTGTAATATTTTCCGTGACATCACTTTTGAGAGAATTTTCAAAATTTTCACAAGATTTCAAATTGAAATCTGGGGTAGATGGGGTAGTAGTGGTAGTAGATGAGAACTTGTTTACCGTTTGCTGTTGTTGTTGTTGTAGCGGATGCTGATAATGATCGGTTTTGTGCTGATCTTCATTTGCGGTTATCGTAGCCGTCGTCGTTGTCGTGGTCTTTGTCGTCGTTGTCACTTCGTGGCTATTGGTGATATTTTCGTTAGGGTTCGTTGTCGGTGTGGTACGTAACACTGTTTGGTTTGATTGTTCGTTGACAACTGATATGAGCTGTGGTGTTTTAACAGCCAAAGACGATAAATTCAAATTCGACGCAGACCTTAAAAACTCACTACAGTCCATGTTGTTGTCGTTGTTGTTGTGAAGAGCCTGTTGGTTTCCACTGTAGTTGGTGTTGTTGTTGCTTTGTGTGTTATGCTCTCTTATGTGTTGTACTCCTTGGAGAGAAACCGCAGTCGTTGGTGACGATGTTAATGGTGTTGTTGTTGCTGAGCAGACTGATGTGTATGTCGATTGCAAATGTGTGGGTGATCTTTGCTCTTTCACATAGTCTGTCTCTTTCTGTGTAGGTAAAGCGGCCAAAGAGTTTCTACCCGTCGTTATTGTATTGACACTCTCTTTTTTCAGTTGGTCTAAGGATGAATCTTTGGTGGCTCTCATGTCCTGCATAGTATCCTGCATGTTCACAATACCCGAAGGCTCTCTTTCGTAAGAGTAGGTTTCGCCGGGTTTTAAGGATGCGGTAGTGGCGGCTGATGTTAAAGTTAATCCTTTTTGCATTGCTTTTCGATTTTGCTTGGAATTGGCAATGGCTTTGGTTATTTTCATATTGGCAGCATTTGTCAACAGGGAGTTAGTGTTTGAATTTAAGCGATTTTTCGTTTTCGTCACTTTATTATTTAACGATAAATTTCGATTAGTAGCACATTTCATGTTTTTTCTTAAAATTTCTTACAAGCATCTAATATATGTATATTTATAATAATTCTCAACCGCTATGATTTCTTTAAAAAAATAATTTATGTTAAATTTCCTTCTTTCAATTTTCATTTGACAAATTCTAAACTTTGTTAAATTATTGATTCCAAAAATTTTATTTTTCAGTAGCCAGCAATCCGCGTATTTTACTTGACGTTTTGAGTTTTTTCCTAAAACTGTTCGGTTCAGCATCTCATTCTACATTCATCACTCCCTTAATCTCTGTTTCTGTATTTCTTTTTAAGTTTGCTTGTTTTTGGTTCCAATCTTCTCATGTTCACATTTAAAACAACTCAATTGTTTTGTAATCAAGTCATTGCATTGTGTTTTTTCTTCTTCAATCCACCATTTTTTATTTTGATTTCTCCTTTTGCTCCATACATTCCGTTTTATTATTAAAATATTTTTCTCAATTATGTTCCTCCATCAATTAAAATCTCCACCGCTCTTGTTCACTCGGCTTGTCTCTCTTAAGATCACTTTTATATGCGGTACTCTTTCTCTCTTTCCCATGGTGGTTTGTTTTAAAATTCACCACCTTGGTCTACTTTCTCTTTCACTCTTTCTACCGTTTGTATTGTGTCGTTTATGGCCTGCTCGTACTTATGGGCATTTCTTATCTCTAAAGTAACGCCCTTTCTGGTTTTTGTATTTTAACCACAATTTAAGTTGTTGTTTTTTTTCTTCTTTTGTTTAGTGAAAACAGAAAAACAGAAAACCGCAATGGCCTTTTTATTGTTGTATTGTTGTTCGTTATTCGTAGTATTTATTGTTGTTGTTTCGCTTGATGTCATGACGTTTTTTCTAATTGAAAAAATGTATTAAATAGAAATTAAAGTCATTCATAACTAGCTAGATGCAGAACCGAGAATCGGAGGATTTGTTTTAAAATATATTTTAGTCGAAATAATTCAACATTCACATAGATACATTAGGCCGACACATTTTCCGTAGAGCAAAGAAAAGTCGAAAAGCTACCCCACTGAAGACGAAGATTGGTATTTTTTCCAATTATTCCTAAAATATTTCGGATCTAGCAACATCCGCTGGCGAGCTAAAATGTTTTCAAACTAACTCTAAATATGTGGTTTTTACTCAATATTGAACTCGATACCCAAAATTTTGTTCAGAAAAATTACATACTTATTGAAAATGTCTAACGCATTAGACGTGCGGACCTATTTTTAAAGGTTTTCATACGACAAGTTCAGACTTTTGATTTTTCCAAAACACAAGAACCATTTTTCGTACATAGTTTGTTTATATTATCAATACGAAGTCTTTTTAAAAATACATAATAATAAGTGAGATAATTGAATCTCAATAAAAGATTCAATTGTACTTCAATGCATTAAATTAAAAATTTCGCATATTTTCACTTATCACGATAATTGAAGGAGAGAGCATGTTTAGGGTTTAAAAATATTAACAAAATACAAAAATGGATTTTAATCAAGGCTTTATTCTTCAATGTTTGTTTGTTTGTCGAAAAATAATCCTACATTATAATCCACACATTTTTTGCCCTAAAATTAAATGTAAACACATTAGACGATATTTGGGAAATAAATAAAAAATCTGATCTCTACCAATGAATTTTCAGTAGACCGAAAGATCCCTTTTTCATTAATTGTCAACTAAGTAATACATATAATACAAATAAATATTATAGTTAATTTACACTAAGGAATTAATAAATAATGAAATAATTAAGATAGAAAATAAAAATTTGAAAAACAAAACATTGCTTTTTAATGGAATAGAACAAATTGTTTTTCCCGAGCTACGGTTAGAACTTGGGACTTGCATAATAAACAAACTCTTAAAAACATTTGTCTGAAGATTTATTTTTACATTTTCGTACAATTATTTTTAATATGCTTTAACAAATATGAAAAATTGTACATGCAAACATATTGCATACATTTTTTCTCTGTTTTTTAATATTGAGGAACCACACTTACAACAGCCACAAATTTCAATTATATTCTGTTTTGTACTTCAACCAACAAAATCTAATTATTTTTAATATTGTTAATTAAATTGTGGTAAAATAATACAAAAAAGACACCACTTACTGTAACCGCGGAATATTTATACAATGTAAATTTAACATTATTACTAAATTGAGATATTTTTTCAGTACATACATACATATGTACAGGGCTTTCCAACAAGAGGTGTTATTTTAAATCACCCGGTATTTCGGTAGCTGTTACTTTTGACATTTGACAAGTAGAAACTACGCCATTACTAGAAATAGAACGTTACACGCTTCAACAACGCATTGAAATTATTCAAATTCATGAAAATGATCCGGATTTCCATCGAAAAAACATCTTGACTGATGAGGCCCATTTCCACCTCGGTGGCTACGTCAACAGCAAAGCAAAATTGTCGCATCTGGGGCTCGGAAACCCCAAGAGTTATTGTTGAGAAGCCTCTCCATCCTCTTCGTGTGACTGTTTGGTGCGGTTTATGGTCCGGCGGGATCATTGGACCTTACTTTTTCGAAAATGAGGTTGGATCAACAGTTACGGTGAATGGATTGCGCTATCGAGAGATGATTAATGATTTTTTATGGTCGGAGTTGGATAGTATTGATGTGGACAACGTTTACTTTCAACAAGACGGCGCTACGAGCCACACAAGCAACGAAAAGTTTCCGGACCGTGTTATCACTCGAAGAGGTAATCATAATTGGCCACCGAGAACTTGTGATTTAACACCTTGCGACTTCTTCCTTTGGGGCCACGTGAATGATAAGGTCTACGCCAACAGCCCAGCGTCGATTGAAGACCTCAAAAATAGAATTCGTGAGGCTATCGAGGACATAGGACAGCCACTTTGCGATTTGATTATGGAAAATTTCATGAAAAGGATATGGTCTACCACGCTACCACGACCACGCTTATAGGGTCGTGGTAGCCATTTGGCTGATGTTGTTTTTCATTATTAAGGGGTTACCTTACTCTTTATTATGAAATAAACATCCGATCATTTATCTCAAAAAATGGCATTTTTCTTTGAATACCGAAATAACACTTCTTGTTGGACAACCCTGTATATATCAATGCATATTTGAAGGTACTTATTTCAGTTTTGAAATAAAAAAATCACACTGTGAACGCTTTTAACGGTTCACAAATTCCAGAAACTTCGGAAATTCTTAATGGGAATATATTGTAATGTAAAAGAAATGTATCTTTACAAAGCGGCACTGTTTAGTATTGAAATTATTCACTTTGTTTCCAGCTCTCTTCAGCTTGAGTTTGCTTTGTTATGAACTGTGTTGACTCCCAAAAAACCGAAACGTTTTACTGATAAGAATTTATGGATTCACTATTGACTTCTTAAATTGAATGTATATATGTATGTGTACATAAATTGTATTTACATACATCAATATATACAAACATTTGTTGTATAGATGAATTATATGATTTTCATCATTAATTTTCAATTATAATAACAAGACGTATTTGAGTAAATACTAATTAAAACAAAAAAACAATTCAAATATTAAATAAAATTCGAAAATATTAATAATTTTGAAACAAGAATTATTCTAGACCCAGTAACATATAGTATTTTCATGCCACCAGTATCATTTCAATTGGCAAACTAACTTTACATCTCAAAATTGCAATAGACAAGTTTTGTTTTTTTTCTCTTAACTCTACTTCATTAATAAAAATCATATTTTTTTAGTTAGTGGAATAACAGTAAAAAAACGAAATCAGTGCAAGAAATGTTTTAACCAATATCAGACAAAGTTTGTTACGCATTATAAGTGATATATTTTGTTTTATATGTATTTCCAAAGTATTCTTGTATAAAAATATGAAATTAATTAATTGCATTGGAGCTACTTTCCTGAGAGAAAAATTTTCATTCCCCTAATAAAACTTACATCGTTTTTTTTTCATTTTCGGTATATTGGAAAGAAAAACGTCCTCCAATGAAAAAACAACCTAAACTGCCGCTCACTTGAATAGCGCCCCCTTCGCCATTAAGCATAATAACTGTACACATCGGTCCAGTTTTTACATATTTATTTTTACTCATCGTATACTTCACAAAAAATTTCAACCATTGGAGGTATCCCGTTATTTTAATTTGCTTTGAAATGTATGAAAAATGTTGTCCATTTGAATATCGCCTCCACTTGATAATCGATCCACCAAAATCTATCATTACTAAGCAAATTGGGCCGAGCTAAGTCTTTGCGTGTTGAGGAAGGAAAGAAAATTGAAATTTATAAGATTTGTGAATTATCTATTCATCAAATAGCCCAAAAACCTAATTCAAGCCTTAATTTTATATCCAAAAACTATTAAATATGACGAAAAGACGAACAACAAATGCTGTTAAAGCAGCCGATGTGGGAGCAATTTTGAAATATGCGTCAATTTCACATGACTCTGCTGATCGGGATTATACATTATTGTCCAAATAGTAATATTAATTTGAATAAAAAATTTTCAAAAATATTTCTAATATTTATTAGTGTTGATTTTATGGAAATTATGCCTCAATGTTGGCAAAATATAAATTTTTTAGGTATCGGACACATTTTTTAGATAGGGTTACTAACGAAAATTCAACACTAAATGTACAAGTTATGACCTAATAAGTGAGACACATTTTCTTCAGAACTGAATTGTTCTCTTCAATATGTAAAGGGTGGTTAAATTTTAAGGACCGACGTTGATTTTGAATAAAACACAAATTGTTTAGGAAATTATTGTCATTTCTTTTTATTATGAAAATATGAAATTTTTTTAATAAAATATCGGCCAAATGGCCGCCGCAACCTCGGCGGCACACCTCCATCCGATGGTCCAAAATATCGATGACGCTGAGGCATAAATGCGGTTCTATGCCGTTAATGTGCCGAATTATATTATCCTTTAGCTCTTGAATTGTTGCTGGCTTATTTACGTACACCTTTTCTTTCAAATAACCCCAAAGAAAGAAGTCCAACGGTGTCAAATCACATGATCTTGGCGGTCAATTGACATCGCCGCCACGTGAGATAACAAGGCCATTGAATATGTCGCGCAAAATAGCCATTGTTTCGTTAGTTGTGTGGCAAGTGGCACCGTCCTGTTGAAACCACATATCGTCCTCATCCATATCTTCCAATTTGTGCCATAAAAAGTTCGTTATCATCTCACCATAGCGAAGACCATTCACAGTAACTGCATGATTTGCCCGATTTTGGAAAAAATACTGCCCGATGATGCCGCCAGCCCATAAACCGCACCAAACAGTCACTCTTTGTGGGTGCATTGGTTTTTCCACAACCACTTTTGGATTATCATTCGTCCAAATGCGGCAATTCTGCTTATTGACGAATCCACTGAGGGGAAAATGTGCCTCATCACTGAATATGATTTTCTTCGAAAATGCACGATATGAATTTTGATTTAACGCGTTGCTCGATTCTGTATCTTTCCATGGTTCAAATTGATGTCAAATGAAATGCAGAAAAAAACTTGACGTTTAGGTGTGGTTCACATTCAACATCTGCCCTTACAATTTAACCACCCTTTATATGCATAAAAGATAAAACTGTATCTCTTCAATTTACATTTTTATTGAGCTTTAAATTGTGTGACGGAAAAATCAATATTAAAAACAAAATTTTACTTTTTTATTCGTTTTATTTCGAGTTCAAACCGAAGTGATTTGAATTAGGATATTCTCCCGAATCCATTGTCCATTTTGCGACTATAATTTATAGAAAACCCAAATAGTGATATAGGCAGTGATCAGGCAAATAATTGTAAATAAAATTGCTGTATATCTATATATATAAAAGAGTTGCGTTACTGACTGACTGACTGACTGACTGACTGACTGACTGACTGACTGACTGACTGACTGACTTATCATTGACCAGCCCCCAGACCAAACGGCTGAAGCCAGGGTCATGAAATTTTCAGGGTAGTTCCCAAATATGACGTAGACGTCGACTAAGAAAGGGTTTTACGAAATTCGTACTTTTAGGGGATAAAATGGCCCAAAAAGGGATAAACATCGAACCTTCGTCCTGACTAAACGGCAGTAGCTATAAACATGAAATTCGGTGAGTACCTTGCAATGACCATGCAGACGAGCTACAAATAGGGATTTTTCGAAATTTGTACTTTTAAGGGACGAGCGGGACAAAAAGGGATAAAAATGGTACCAACTAAAGTATTACAGCTAGAAACGTGAAATTTGGTATGTAAATTCCTCTGACCATATAGAAACGAGGTAAAATTGGATTTTTCGAAATTTGTACTTTTAAGGGACGAGCGGGAAAAAAGGGATAAAAATGGTACCAACTAAAGTATTACAGCTAGAAACGTGAAATTTGGTATGTATATTCCTCTGACCATATAGAAACGAGGTAAAATTGGATTTTTCGAAATTTGTACTTTTAAGGGACGAGCGGGACAAAAAGGGATAAAAATAGTACCAACTAAAGTATTACAGCTAGAAACGTGAAATTTGGTATGTAAATTCCTCTGACCATATAGAAACGAAGTAGAATTGGATTTTTCGAAATTTGTACTTTTAAGGGACGAGCGGGACAAAAAGGGATAAAAATAGTACCAACTAAAGTATTACAGCTAGAAACGTGAAATTTGGTATGTAAATTCCTCTGACCATATAGAAACGAAGTAAAATTGGATTTTTCGAAATTTGTACTTTTAAGGGACGAGCGGGACAAAAAGGGATAAAAGTGGTACCAACTAAAGTATTACAGATAGAAACGTGAAATTTGGTATGTAAATTCCTCTGACCATATAGAAACGAAGTAAAGTTGGATTTTTCGAAATTTGTACTTGTAAGGGACGAGCGGGACAAAAAGGGATAAAAGTGGTACCAACTAAAGTATTACTGCTAGAAACGTGAAATTTGGTATGTAAATTCCTCTGACCATATAGAAACGAGGTAAAATTGGATTTTTCGAAATTTGTACTTTTAAGGGCCGAGCGGGACAAAAAGGGATAAAAATAGTACCAACTAAAGTATTAGAGCTAGAAACGTGAAATTTGGTATGTAAATTCCTCTGACCATATAGAAACGAAGTAAAATTGGATTTTTCGAAATTTGTACTTTTAAGGGACGAGCGGGAAAAAAGGGATAAAAATGGTACCAACTAAAGCATTACAGCTAGAAACGTGAAATTTGGTATGTAAATTCCTCTGACCATATAGAAACGAGGTAAAATTGGATTTTTCGAAATTTGTACTTTTAAGGGACGAGCGGGAAAAAAGGGATAAAAATGGTACCAACTAAAGTATTACAGCTAGAAACGTGAAATTTGGTATGTAAATTCCTCTGACCATATAGAAACGAGGTAAAATTGGATTTTTCGAAATTTGTACTTTTAAGGGCCGAGCGGGACAAAAAGGGATAAAAATAGTACCAACTAAAGTATTAGAGCTAGAAACGTGAAATTTGGTATGTAAATTCCTCTGACCATATAGAAACGAAGTAGAATTGGATTTTTCGAAATTTGTACTTTTAAGGGACGAGCAGGACAAAAAGGGATAAAAATAGTACCAACTAAAGTATTACAGCTAGAAACGTGAAATTTGGTATGTAAATTCCTCTGACCATATAGAAACGAAGTAAAATTGGATTTTTCGAAATTTGTACTTGTAAGGGACGAGCGGGACAAAAAGGGATACAAATAGTACCAACTAAAGTCTTACAGCTAGAAACGTGAAATTTGGTATGTAAATTCCTCTGACCATATAGAAACGAAGTAAAATTGGATTTTTCGAAATTTGTACTTTTAAGGGACGAGCGGGACAAAAAGGGATAAAAATGGTACCAACTAAAGTATTACAGCTAGAAACGTGAAATTTGGTATGTAAATTCCTCTGACCATATAGAAACGAAGTAAAGTTGGATTTTTCGAAATTTGTACTTGTAAGGGACGAGCGGGACAAAAAGGGATAAAAGTGGTACCAACTAAAGTATTACAGCTAGAAACGTGAAATTTGGTATGTAAATTCCTCTGACCATATAGAAACGAAGTAAAATTGGATTTTTCGAAATTTGTACTTTTAAGGGACGAGCGGGACAAAAAGGGATAAAAATGGTACCAACTAAAGTATTACAGCTAGAAACGTGAAATTTGTTATGTAAATTCCTCTGACCATATAGAAACGAGGTAAAATTGGATTTTTCGGAATTTGTACTTTTAAGGGACGAGCGGGACAAAAAGGGATAAAAGTGGTACCAACTAAAGTATTACAGATAGAAACGTGAAATTTGGTATGTAAATTCCTCTGACCATATAGAAACGAAGTAAAATTGGATTTTTCGAAATTTGTATTTTTAAGGGACGAGCGGGACAAAAAGGGATAAAAATGGTACCAACTAAAGTATTACAGCTAGAAACGTGAAATTTGGTATGTAAATTCCTCTGACCATATAGAAACGAAGTAAAATTGGATTTTTCGAAATTTGTACTTGTAAGGGACGAGCGGGACAAAAAGGGATAAAAGTGGTACCAACTAAAGTATTACAGCTAGAAACGTGAAATTTGGTATGTAAATTCCTCTGACCATATAGAAACGAAGTAAAATTGGATTTTTCGAAATTTGTACTTTTAAGGGACGAGCGGGACAAAAAGGGATAAAAATGGTACCAACTAAAGTATTACAGCTAGAAACGTGAAATTTGGTATGTAAATTCCTCTGACCATATAGAAACGAAGTAAAATTGGATTCTTCGAAATTTGTACTTCAAAGGAGTGCGCGGGACGAAAAGGGATAAAAATGCTGTACAATCCTGTGTTACCAAATAAAGTACATATTTTTAGGGGAGCAAAAACACATGTTACCTATAGTGATTTTTCAAAATGTGTACTTTTTGGGAAAGAGGTGCAAAAAGTTATAAACTGGCTGGCTGAATCTAGAAACATGAGATCGAGGATATAAATGGTTGTAATTTTTTGTTCAAAACTTAGTAGAAAACTATACATACGAAGTAGTTCAGCTAAAATAGTGCATATCGACAAGCACATTCCTTTGACTGTGTGTGAGTGTTAGCTAATAGGAGCTTACCAAATTACTATTTTAGATTTATCCACCAAAAGAAAATTAAATAAATACTATCCAAAAACGGAGACGGATAAAATTAACGAATAATTTGCTTTTTCGCGTGCGAAGCAGCGGGTACTGCTAGTAGAATATAGATGGAAAATGATCTTTAGCCAAGAAAATTTTTAATTAAATTGATTTTAATTAATTGAAAATATTTAAAAAAATATCTTTTCGAATCCATTCGAAATCGATGTGGAGATTTATAACGGGAAAAGTATTTGATTTTAAATTTGTTCACACAAACAAAAAAACATTTTGTCTCCGACTGGACGGGCGAATAGGCAAATAATATTGTATCGACTCAGCTGATGACTTTAAGTTGGACTAGATTTCTTTTTTCTATTAAAATCATTTACCCTTAAATAATCTATGTATTCATCTATTACCCTGTCCTACAATGTGATGTAGAGAGACTTTTGGCGATGTTCAAGTAAATAATTTGGACCAAACATTACTGAAATACGCACAAATAAGGCCGATAATAAGCCAAACCATTTGTTTGTTATTTTTAAACATATTTGAACGTTAATTAACTTTCGGAAATTCTAATTTGTTATGAAAACATTTTTTTCGAACGAGAACTTTTTTCAAAAATCGTAAGCGCCATATGGACTGGAATCATCTCTCACTTAAATGGATGTTAAACTGAGCACATTCATTATTAAATCTCAAAAAGTAAACTGAACGAAAAAACAAACAAACAGATTTAAGACTGTCTAGTCTGTATGCTTTTGAGATTAACCGATGTATTTGATGTAACATTTTACAAATTGTGAGCAAAATTTCACACAACTTGCTTAAAGAAGATTTGGTAAATAAAATAAATAAATAAAGGCAACGATAATCGGGGACATTTACTTCAATGCGACGGTTGTAATATTGTTTTAAGAATATCTGTTGGCAAAGGAAAATTGTCGGAAGCCTTTATTCTCTTAGTGAGTAGAGTAAAATGTGAATAACTATAAAAAAAATATTTTGTTGGACGGCCCGGGAAAATGAGCGGCCATAACGAAATTAAAATAGTAAAAATGCACATTTTTTATTTACAACAAAAAATCAGCTGCCATTTTATTTTAATACACAGCATTGTATTTTTTATTTTGAATCAAAAAATTAATTCGTTCTGTTGGAACCACATGTTCACATTCACATCCATCCATCATACAAATCTAGCCATGAGAATTAGATCTAGCTCCGTCCGACTTTAGTCTTTACTTACTTGTTGAATTAAACAAACAAATTATTTTGATCATTAAATTTTTCTGTGGATATGATTTTCGGCAAACATCGAATACCCCCTAAAAGCACGAAGTTCATGTAAGTTGAATGAGTCAATAGGTCTGTTCGATTGGGCTTACTGTTGATAAGGTATCACCATTGTTACACATTGGGTTTCCTTAAATGGATCAACAGCTACTTTCTTGTTAAACGAGTAAATTCCACACAAGAATTAAGCTAGTAAGAGCAATCGAACAGACCTAATATTTCTAGTAGAACTAATAAGTCGACACGACAAAGATCGATATCTTCGCTATCGAAAAATTGATATGATGACTTCGTCCATTATTCGAAGTAAGTTCATACAAGTTCCAAGCGACAGGTAAACGTGTTTTTGTTTTGTCATGGCCAGTCATATTTTTATTTGTTGATTTTGTAATTGAATAATGGGAATATGTAACTTCAAAACAGCGATCTTCAACACAAAACAAGAGTGTGAAACGGACGAACACACATACGTGCGGAAGATCTCTCTTACGCGTGCCGACCATCATCATCCTCAATGATAGAGAGACGAGATATAATAACATTATTTGTCTTTATTTTCAAATTTGTTTTTAAAACCCGGGTTTTTTGTTGTGTACCAAACGTGATGACACACATTTGTACCCTGTGTGTAAATAAAAATAATTGTCATGATTTTACATGTTTCCTTTGAGTTCGTAAGGATATGTGTTGAATATTTTACCTGAATATTATGGGCTGAGCAAACATCAGTCAAATCATAAAAACAAGGATGTTGCCGTCTTTTGCAGAAAAACACGGAGTTTGAAAAGTAAAATGAATCTGTATTACTGCGTATTTATTTGCACTTTGTCAACTCACATTAAACAATGCTTTAGCGACCACAAAAAAATCTAATTGAGGCAGTTCGAAAAAATCGAGTCATACTCCGATTTAATTCAACAAATTTACTTTAGTTTAGTTAATTCAGATATGCGCCCAATATCCACTTTGGCTGGATTTAATCCGTCAAACTGCACTTTTTAGCATTTATTATGAATTACAATACAAAGTAGATTTATATTTTAATATTGTTACCAGGGATTGAGCCGGGTGACTATGGCCATTATAGCTAGTTATTGCAGCGACAGACCATACAATCGAAGCCACAGCCCCCTAGCTGGTATAGTCGCACTCAGAAAAAAGTATGCCACGGATTAAGTAAATATGTACTAAAACTGGGGAAAATTGAACTTCGATAGCTCTAAGGCAATAATTTCTCACAAAACTTTTTCTTGAAAATAGTACATGCTTTGAACTTGATTCCAGTTCAACTTTTACTCAAAGCAAGTAAAATTAACTCAAACTGAGGAACATTTTTCTTCAAATCAAGTAAATATTTACCTATCCGAGGAACATTTTTAAGAAATTTTACTCAAGTAAAATTAACTCAAACTGAGGAACATTTTTCTTCAAATCAAGTAAATATTTACTTATCCGAGGAAATTTTTTAAGAAATTTTACTCAAATCAAGTAAATTTATACTCAAACTGAGGAAAATATTCCGATTTTTTCCTCAATGCAAGTAAATAGTAAACTAAGTAAACTTGTAGTCATGCCAAGTAAATTTATATTCAATCTAAGGAAATTTTGTCTTTTAGTCAGCCTGGCTAAAATTTTCCTTAAACCAAGTAAATTTGTATTTAGCCTGACTACGATTATACTTGATTATTGAAATAAATTATTTCGCATCAGAGTATGCAGCACTCATATGAAAAAAGTCAACATGGTATAGTTCTCAAACGTTTCATCTTACTTATACCATAAAGGGTTGAGCTATTTCACCATGACTGCTGCGGAAGCTAGGTAGGCGCTTTCGCAGTGATTGTTTGGAGTAACATTTGTAAGTACTTATGAAGAAAGTCTAACGAACGAGAGTTGCTTCTTAGACTACTATTCATTTATTTTTCTAAACACACTGAAGTATTTTTATAAGTTCATTTATACTTGTATGAGGAACATGGCATAAATTTAATTACATTTATTTACTTTATTTGAAGTAATAAACATATTTTTAACTAAAAACTCCCTAAATGGAATTTTTCCATAGAAAAAAATTCTGCATTATTTTCTTTCTTAAACGCTAGTAAATTTTCTTCCGCACAAGTATGAATTTATTTGTAAGAAGTTTTTACTAGATCAAAAAAATGTTTTTAAGTAAACTAACTACCCTATTTTGAGTATATGTACTTTTTTTGGCTTTGAAATAAGGAAAGTGTACTCATATCTATTTCATTTTCCTTCTCGTAAGGAAATTTTACCTAAACTGGAGTAAAATAGTTAAACTAAAATGGAGTATGGATTTTACTCAGATTTAAGAATGTTATTTTTCTGAGTGCGAGCACGCTACCAACTCAACTACCGGGGCGCTCTCAAGCTGCATATAAAAATTCCAAAATCCAGAAAAAGCGTATTTTGGGTGTATATTACTTGGACATTATTGGGGCGAGTTGGCATATGTTTATGACTTCGTTAAAAAAGTAAGCAATAATTCATCAATTTTGAATTTTTAGTATACAATTGCGATAGATTAAAAGAAAAATTACAATACAAGCATTTCTATACTTTGGAGTAGATATGATTTCAAATTAGATTTAAATTCTGAAATTCTCGATATATTTGTAAGAGTTTGAGGCAGGTGATTGTACTAACTACACCTTGTCACACACAAATTCAAATTGTTTCTAGTATTAAACACCAATTGGTGTCCAGAAAAATCTATGGTATGATGACCAAAATGATGTATCGATTTGTACATGAACATAAGTAACTGCATTTTGTGCGTACCATATACAGATAATGCCGTCTTACATATGTTACTATATAGCGAATGTGATGGATGCATCAACGGGAGATTGTAAACAAAATTTTGAGATCTCTGTTTTGGGACCTTTGAAGACTCCGAATTTCTGAACTCTTCTTGTAACCATAAACTGGAATAAATTTGAACGATGTATAAAGAGTTCGTTTACTAGAATTTGGTTAGGAATTTTAACTGAAAATTAATTTATATATTCACTTACATTTTTAAAATCCTCCATACATTTAGTTATTAATGAACTTATAAGAAACAAAGCAATATAAGTAAATATGTACTTGGTGTGAGGAAAAAACAAAAAAGAAGTAGTTTGTAGTAGAAACAAGTAAAAACGGATTGCATTCCACAGAGGTTGTCGGTTTTCGTAGAAGTGCAGTAATATTACAGGAAAATATAATTTTTTTAATATAGGCAAACCAAAACAAATACAAATATTGAAAAAATAATTTTATAAATAAATATAATATTTTAATTATTTCAAACCATTATTTATTTCAAATCAAAAAATACATATTCCTATATTTATATTTTCAAAAAGCTTAAATACCATAAATATTGGTAGATAGTGGGAGTTACAGTTGGTTGTATTTTCATTCTATTTTAATTCCAAAAGTACAAAAAATCCATTATCAGACGTACATAGTGCAAAATAACCTAACATTCATGATTCAACCAATTTTTGCCATAATAGAAAAGGTACAAATTTGGAAAAAAAAACTTTTTTATTTTGCGTGTCTATGCAGGCAGAGGAATGTATACACCGAATTCCATAATTCCAGCTGCGACCATGTGGTTGGTACCATTTTTACCCCTTTGACGTTTCTACGCAATTAGAATTTCATCATTCTAGCTGTAGTCATTTAGTTGGTACTATTTTTATCCCTCTGTACCATTGTATCCCTTGAAAGTACGAATTTCGAAAAATTCGTTTATTTTCCGATTCCTACGCAATCAGAGGAATGTATACTCCGAATTGCATGACTCTAGCTGCGGTCATTTGGTTGGTACTATTTGTATCCCCTTTTTTAATTTTAACCCCAAAATGTACGAATTTCGAAAAATTCGTCTATTTTCCGTGTCTACGTAGTCAAAGGAATGTATACTCAGAATTTCATGACTCTAGCTGCGGTCATTTAATTGGTACTATTTTTATCCCCTTTTTTATTTTGTCCCCAAAAAGTACGAATTTCGAAAAATCCGTTTATTTTCCGTGTATACACAGTCATGTCTACGTAGTCAAAGGAATGTATACTTCGAATTTCATGACTCTAGCTGCGGTCATTTGGTTGGTACTATTTTTATCCCCTTTTTCTATTTTGTCCCCAAAAAGTACGAATTTCGAAAAATCAGTTTATTTTCCGTGTCTACACAGTCAAAGGAATGTATACTCCGAATTTCACGACTCTAGCTGCGGTCATTTGATTGGTACTATTTTTATCCCCTTTTTTCATATTAACTCCAAAAAGTACGAATTTTAACAAATCCGTGTATTTTACTTATCTATGCAATCAGAGGAATGTATACACCGAATTTCATTATTCTAGGTACAGCCGTTAGGTTGGTACCATTTTTAACCCTCTTTTCCCATGTTACCCCTTAAAAGTACGAATTTGAAAAAAATACTTTTATATCATGTATCTACTCAATTAGAGGAATGTACACGCCGAATTTTGTGTTTCTAGCTGTTGTCGTTTAATGTGTACCATTTTTATCCCTTTTTTGCCCCATTTCACCCCCTACAAATAAGAATCACTTTATGGTGCAGTTTTTTGCTATAAGGGTAATACGCATACCAAATATCAAGCAAATATAAACAGACATATTCAAAAAACATGCTTAAATACGCTAAAATAGTAGGGATTATTATGGGTATTTTTAGTCCTTGTGAGGGAAAAAATTTTCCCTTTGGGCCGATTTCGCCCCATTTCAATCCCAACCGATCTACGACTATAAGACGCATTTATGGAAAATTTGGACGTCCTTGCTCCTTTCGTTTAGATGCTAGCGTGCTTTCAACAGACGGACAGACGGACGGACGGACATGGCTAGATCGTCTTAGAATTTTATGACGATCAAGAATATATATACTTTATAGGGTCTCAGGTCAATATTTCAAGGTGTTACAAACGGAATGACAAAGTTAGTATACCCCCATCCTGGAGGTGGAGGGTATAAAAATCGAGCTCTATACGAAGTTCAATTTTCTATCTTTCCTACATTTTAGTTCATTCTGACTCACACAAGTATTAAATCCAAGCAAAGTCTAAAAAGTGAGTTTTGTAGGAGAGACATTTTGATATAACTATAGTTATATAAAATAAACTTTGACTACCTCTCCTTATAATATGTTTTGTTTCGTAAAGATTGTGCTTAAATTAATCTCATCGTAGACATGAATGGCAGTGGTAAATATATAATCCAATTAAACTATCGCTTGTTGCGCGCCGCCGAAAAACAAAACTAGTCTGATTTCGAAACAAGTCCTTACGCCAGTAATCTTAATATACGTCGCCGCCTTTTAAGGCATTGCGACTCGCTGGCGATATAGATTTTATTACAGACAACAAACAATATTTTTCTCGTTATGCTTGTTATGTTTTACTATATAGCAAAATCATAGAGTTAGTTGCTGTATTAATTTTCAAAATTTTATAGTTTAGTGGCGACATGCCGCCATGCCTACTTCTCAAAAGAAAAAACTTATGAAACAATAAAAAAATTGTCGCCGTTTAAAAAACAGTCTAAACAAATCGTTTAGAACAATTGAACATCCATAAAAATGCCATAAAATTTGCAAGATCAAATTTCATACAAGAAAATATGAACACACTCATATACGTATGTATGATCTCAATGAATATGAATATGAACTACTGTTTCTCGATTTTATGACTTTCACTTGAGATCGCAATAAAAGAACCCCGTTTAATGTCTACATGGAAATTTATCACCATCAACAAAATGCATTCGAGCAAACAGGGCGTCGCAGGACCACGCAACAATCCATCTGTGGCATTTCAAAACATGTATTTTTAATATTTTGCACACAACTGAATTTACCAGTGGACCTTTAAAAAATTCCCACACTCTAAATTTTACGGACGCCAAATTTTCCAATTTTCCTTGTACGTGCTGTTTAGTAGATTTTCAAGTGGTTTGTTTCTAGTTTCTTTCCAACGGTAGGGAAATTTTCGGTTGTCGACTCAAATTGAATTTCTTCAGTTTTTCATTATGATCGTTTTAGTTGAATGACATTTTAGTAAGGCCCAATAATATTTTATGAGTTTTTGATGACCATGGAAACATGAAATATAATGAATGCGAGGCGTGTTCCTATTTCCTATTTGAACCAATTTACAAATCGAAATGATGGCTGCAGTGCAGTAAAGTGTTTTTGTAGCAGAATAAATTTATTCTTTAAAATTGATTCTAGTTCAATCTTTCATCGCACAAGAATTGTACGAAGTAAAGGCTACTTTTTAGACGTGTAGAACTTGAAACTGAAATAAAATATTGAGATAATTTCAAACTGAAATTTGCTTTTATTAAAAAGATAATTTTATGTCATTAAAGTTTTAAAATAATTAATCGGGAAGGGTTCGCAAACTGTTGCCTTCTATCGCGTCCACAATTTACAGTTGAAACTGAAATAAAATATTGAGATAATTTCAAATTGAAATTTGTTTTTATTAAAAAGATAATTTTATGTCATTAAAGTTTTAAAATAATTAATCGGGAAGGGTTCGCAAACTGTTGCCTTCTATCGCGTCCACAATTTACAGTTCGTATAAGCCAATGACTTTGTACGAATGAATATTTTATTCGAGAGCATTTTGATTGCGGTATCCCAGACAACCGCACAGAAAATAATTGAGATTCAAAATAATCGGCTCTTAGCGTTCGCCGTTGAAAGCACGCTAGCATCTAAGCAAATGAAGGGTCTCAGGTCGATATTTCAAGGTGTTGCACGGAATTACAAAATTTAATGAAATTTTTATTTGTTATTTATTTATTTCCTTTATTTTGACTGAAATTGAATTTTTACTCGTGTTCGAGAGTATTTTTGTTTCTAACAAATTGTGTTAGTCGAGTTCAATCAAAATGTAATTTCTCCAGATTTCTGTTCCAATTCAATTGCTGCTGTGCCATTTTGGTCTCAAATTTACAATGTGAAGTTTTTCATAAATGCATATTCTCTCCATTTGTTTCTTAGTGTCATGGTCAAATGATATTCCCTTAAGTCGAGTGTGAAATGTACCACTTCATCCCAAGTAAACATCGTTCCTACCACATTGCTCTAAATCCTTTATTCTCATATGAATATGTAATAAATCATTTCAGTTTTTTAACAATTTTCAGTCCCAAAAGAACCACTGAATTATTTTTAAAAGGAACCACGGAAAAAATGGACACTTCTTTCACGGTTCATTAGTGATTTATTGTGGTGTTTGTGTTGTTTAAATACATTTAGCTCAACACAGACAAGTGTTTCGATTTTTTGTGGTTTCAATCCTTAACAACAAATAATGAAGTTATACGAGCACGTTCACATGGATGGATTCCCTTATCCATGCGAATGAATTCTATTTACAATTTGGTCGGTTGGCTTGGTTGGAATTGTTGGGGTTTCAATGTTTTGGTTTGTTAATTTGTAAAATAAAAAAGGTTTTCCTACAGTCGTTGCCGCCCACCATTGCTCCCATTACATATTTAAGTAATACCGGGCAACTGTGATAGTACAACTATGATTCCTGCATAGTTGGTGGATTTGGGTTGGGTTGGTTTTGTTGGCGGTGTTATCAATTTGCGGTGGTAAACCGTGCATGACATTATTTCCAATGTACTCGGAATACTCGGTTACGGCAGTCAGTTAACACCTTAATTCCAAATACCGTTGCGGTTTTTTGTTTAATTGTGATGGGAAAATATTTATGTGTAGTGTTAGTTTGTTATGTGACCTCAAAAATAATATATGTTTGTACAATGGGGCGATGAGCTACAACTTGCTTCGATATACATATATAAAGGGTGATTTTTTAAGAGCTTGATAACTTTTTTTAAAAAAAAACGCATAAAATTTGCAAAATCTCATCGGTTCTTTATTTGAAACGTTAGATTGGTCCATGACATTTACTTTTTGAAGATAATTTCATTTAAATGTTGACCGCGGCTGCGTCTTAGGTGGTCCATCCGCTTAGTCCAATTTTGGCATTTCCACGTTTTTGAGTAACAGAGACCCAATTGGTGCGAACGGCGACGAATCGAAAATTGGTGGTCATCATTAAACACTGGCCGATACAGCTGCGATATTTTCTTCAGTTCGCACTCTACGTAAGCGTGTTGGTGGTTTAATGTCCAACAATGTAAATTTGGTGCGAAATTTAGTCACAATAGCCCGAATAGCCGCTTCAGTGGGTCGATTAAACTGACCATAAAATGGAAGCGCGCAATGAACTTTCATAACAGAGCACGCATTTTGATAATAAAATTCAATAATTTGCAAGCGTTGTTCGTTTGTAAGACGATTCATGATGAAATGTCAAAGCATACTGAGCATCTTTCTCTTTGACACCATGTCTGAAATCCCACGTGATCTGTCAAATACTAATGCATGAAAATCCTAACCTCAAAAAAATCACTCTTTATATATAAAAAGAGGACTACAAAGCGCCACTATAGGAGAAATATCCTTTTAAGAATACCTAGTGACCTACCTCACACATAGTATTTTTTGTATCCGTGTAACCAAAGTATCTATGAACCCCACAAATCCAATAACAAATCCATTCATTCCATAACAAATTTATATTAAAACACTAAACTAAAATGTGATTTAAAAACGGCAGTAATTAGAATTAAATTATTTATCCATAGGTCAAGACTGCAAGGTCTGCACTGAAAGAAAAATGCTTCATTACATCAATGAAACAGTTTCATGTGTTACATTGATGCAACGAATTGTTTCATACATGCAATGAAATGTTTCATTACCGTAATGAAATATTTCATTAACAATATTTTTAATGATTTTTTGTGTCATTAATACAACGAAATGGTTTTCATTGACGCAATGAAATCTATTTTTTGTATAAATCGAGTCAATATGGATAATATTATGAGAATCTTTGGCTAGATTATAATGTAGAAGATTAAATTTACTATTACAATTAGGGTTTGGAGTTTCCCGGACTTTTTTCATTTCCCGGGAAAACGGGAATGAAAAATGTCATTCCCGGGAATTCCCGGGAAAAAGTAATTTATTTATAGGTATGTCCAATATGGTTTAAAATATCAACATTTAATAACTGGTGTGTGCTTTTTCAATACTGTCATATTACAAATTAAAAACGAATGTTATTGGCAAAAAATTTTACAATTTATTTTTCATTTTACAAATATTTTACTCTACACCTTTTCAAGGTTATATTCGGAACATACAAATTTATATTGAGAAATGTAAATTCATATTAGGAACATATAAATTCATTTTGGGTAATGTAAATTTAGAATAGGAACATAATGAGAAATATAAATTCATAATGAGAATTGTTATTTTATATTGAGAACAATTAATTCATAATAGGAACATACCATTTCATTATGAAATATACAAGTTTGTAATCAGAAAATCCAAATTCATAATCAGAAAATACGTTTTCATATTCAGAAAATATGAATTCATAATGAGAAAATATAAAATCATATTGAGAAAATGTATATTTATAATGAGAACATTGATAAAATATGTGTTTCAACGAAAATATCCATAGAAAAATGTACATACATAGCTTCGATTATAAATTTTACAGTTCCTGATTATGAATTTATATTTTATGAATATATATTCCCGAATAAGAATTTATATTTTCTCATTATCAATTTGGATTTTCTCATTTTGTATTTATATATCTCATTATCAATTTGTATGTTCTTGTTATGATTTTATATTTCTCAATATGAATTTACATTTCACATTACGAATTTACAGTGCTGATTGTGAATTATCATGCTCCTATTATGAATTTACATTTCTCATCATGAACTTACATATTCTGATTATAAATTACATTTTCTCATTATAAAGTTGAAAAGATGTAGACTAATCGTCAGAATTGAACATTTATATCGCAGGTAGAAGTGACTGACACCTACACTAGATTCAAAATTGAAAACGATTAAGGAAACAAATAACTCATATGACGGAGAATGTTATGACACATTTAATTTAGAATATTCATTCGTCTGGAGACAAAAATATTTTATAGAAACAGGAAAGAATATTCTAAACTATAAAACCAATAGAAACATAAAAAGTTAATATTAATTTAATAAATTCATAAAAAATAAAAATATTGAAATAGTCCAGTCATTAATTCTTACAAATGGCCATTGAAATACACCGTAGCATATATTTATATTCCTATTAGATTTCTCTTGAAAGCTTCCAGGCGAACAATTTTTATTGTATTCCTATTTTTAGACCATTTCTTTCTGGCTATATATGTAAAGTAAATTGTTCTTGAAGAATATGTTCACCTCGATTCTTCTAGAAAAACAAAAAAATTTACATTATGTAAACCATAGCATTGTCGGCATGATATTTTATTTCCCAATAAAGATCCTGCAAATAGCCTCACAAAAAGTTTTTTCCCCTAGCTGGGTTTCGCATAAAATGGATATTTAGCGAATTTAAAAAGTTTTATTTTTAGTAATATAATATAAACAAATACTCAACAAATACTCATTATTGTCAGTAATGTAAATACATATATGAATTTGAAATACATCTAAAAATTCCAATTTATATAGTAACATTAAATTATTGATCAACATAACAAATAAATTATTTTTTTAATATTTCCCGTGTTCCCGGGAAATTGAAAATTTTTTCCCGCGAATTCCTGTCCAAAATTTTCCGGGAATTCCCGGGAAAAACGATTCGGGAATTCCCGGACCCCAAACCCTAATTACAATAGTTGTTTAGCCGATTATATTCAGTTTTGTTTACTTTTCCGTCACAAACAAAATAACGAAACTCCTTCTTAACCCGAATGTAACATTTCATTTCCAGAATGAACTGGTTTCATTAATGTGTTATAATTTTTAGTGTGCGTAGATATAATTCTCATTCATTTAGTAGTTCACTTAGCTTAAGTATTTTGGTTTCTGCGCCAAATAATTGCTGTAAACTATAAGTATTTTTAGTATTAATTCTTATTGATGCAGCAATGATATTTGCGAGAACCCTTTTAACTCCACGTGTTCCAAAAAATATCTGAGGCATGGAACTTAATACATTTTTGATCACGGGGAGTGGTTGATTGCTTTCCGGCAAGGATGAATTCCTCGCAAACATTTCAGCTAATAGGTTAGCTTTGGCAACCGGGTTAGTAGAGTTTGCGAGTAACCCAGCTATATATTTACTATAAATATATATCACACGAACGATTCTGACGTATCTAATTTTATTCAAAGAAAAATGTAGTTTTAAATTTACAATTAAAAATAAGATGAAACAGTATACTATAACAGTACAGTATATAAAGAATACTTTTAAAAATTTGCATAGTGTATATACTATATTTGTATTGTTATTAAGAAAATTGTATTGTTTTTAGCCGATTGGTTGGTTTATGTGGCCGTCAAATAATGCCATAAGGCACTATTTTTAGCCAATGAAACTTTTATATGTGTACGTTGGATTTCGTTCAAATTTATATTTTAATAAAGCTAACTGCTTAGATCATTGATGGACCTTTCCAAACCTACCCAAATTTCCTTCGTTAACTATATAACAATGTCAAATATAATAAATCAATTTATTTATTTGCAATGTATATTTATTTTTAATTAAAAATTTATAATATCGAATAATCGGTTATTTTTTGCAATTTATTCGAATTATTCGTTATTCGAAAATGATGATTTTTTCATTATTCTGACAAATATTTGAAAAGAATTATTCGATTAATCGAATAAAATTTAATCGGTTGGATACCCAAGTCATAACCAATAAAATATTTGTGTTATGAAATGTCTTCATAAATATAATGAAGGATTTCATAGTTTTTATGATATGTTTCATAACTTACAACTACATTTTTAGTGTGTCGACTTAGTCGTTGAATGCTAGCAATTCTCATTTGTACTCTGTTAATTCTGGCATAAGTATGAACCCTGATTTAGGTCACAGACATATTCATTGCAAAGACTCTCGCAATGGTGGCGTGTGTTGATTGGTAGGCCAACGAGTCAGACCTTTTTACTTCTTTGTTTATATTGGAAACTTCAGTATAAATTATTACTATTTATGAAACTCTTTCATAAAATGAATGAAGTTTCTTCATAAAATCTATGAAAATTTTCATACATCATATTATGAAAAATAATGAATTTTTATGACAAAAGTTATTTGAAGGAAGAACTGCATTTCATAGTTTCTAAGAAATGTTTCATAAATTCTATGACACTTTTCATTGATTTGTGCTTTATGAAAGATGTTTCATACATTTTATAAAATGTTTCATTGGCGACTTTTTAATGAAAAATTTCATTTAGGTTAAAACAAAATCATAAATAGTATGAAGATAATCCTTTCAGTGTATGTTGGTCCAAAAATAATGACAGATTTCATTGATGCAATGTAAGATTTCATTGGGGAATGAAGCTTTTTCTTTCAGCTTGGATATACAGAAAACTTTTCTCAGTGAAAACGGGTTTGGGCAGAGACTAAAAGAGGAAATATCAAAAGTGTCGAAAATCGTTTACAAAAATAACTTTAATCTTGGAAGTGCAAATAACTTGGACGTTCGCAGACTTTAACTTGCATCGGCACATGGGCCAGCGGTCGTACAAGTTTCGCAGGAGCTCAATGTTTATAACCATAGACTACGCCGTTTGTTCGCTGAATTGGCTTGGGAGCATTTGGAAGAAATTACAATTAGCAGCAATGCATGTTCGAAATATTGTCAGGAATTTGCAAAATGTTGCTGATTGCAAATAAACTATTAATTTTTAATGTTATTATTGTTATTCTACTGAACCCTTAAGCGGACCACTTATTACGTTCTAAAATTTTAACATTAGTTAGTTCTGAAATCTTGACATTTTATTTACGAAATATTGTCAATGGAATTCCGCTTGTGGTAAATAATGAAGTAGATAAATTAATGACGCAACCCACATTAGGGTCACCAGGTGGCAATGCAACCGCAAAAGTTGAACTTTATAAAAGATTTTCGGCCGGCGGAACCACAGATCAATGATAACCAATTTCATTTGGCCAAAATTTAACAATATGGATAAGTACGCCATGTGGATCCAGCAAGATGGTTCCACGTGCCACACAGACTAACTATCGCGGTGTTTACTTGAATTGGCCACCAAAATAGGACGATTTGGTCCCGGAATATATTCTCTTCTGGTGTTTTCTGAAGTCGAAGGTATATGACAAAGGCAAGGTAAATATAACCAGTTCCAATTCATCCGGATCTATGCAGCACCTTTCAGTCAGTTTCATTCCATTTCCACATAATCCCGCCCTTATTGCAAAACGCTTCATTTGAATATGATAAATTTTCAAAATCGATTTTGGATATTTCCCACAGGGGAGAAGTTTAAACGGTCCGAAAGCTTTCGCAAAGGGCTTCCCTTGCAGAAGTCGTGTTCGGGCAGAAAAATATTTTGCGAACATTGTTTGGCGGGCGTACCAAAAAGATTGAAAACCACTGGAATAAACATATAAAGGGTGATTTTTTAAGAGCTTGATAACTTTTTTTTTTAAAAAAACGCATAAAATTTGCAAAATCTCATCGGTTCTTTATTTGAAACGTTAGATTTGTCCATGACATTTACTTTTTGAAGATAATTTCATTTAAATGTTGACCGCGGCTGCGTCTTAGGTGGTCCATTCGGAAAGTCCAATTTTGGGCAACTTTTTCGAGCATTTCGGCCGGAATAGCCCGAATTTCTTCGGAAATGTTGTCTTCCAAAGCTGGAATAATTGCTGGCTTATTTCTGTAGACTTTAGACTTGACGTAGCCCCACAAAAAATAGTCTAAAGGCGTCAAATCGCATGATCTTGGTGGCCAACTTACCGGTCCATTTCTTGAGATGAATTGTTCTCCGAAGTTTTCCTCAAAATGGCCATAGAATCGCGAGCTGTGTGGCATGTAGCGCCATCTTGTTGAAACCACATGTCAACCAAGTTCAGTTCTTCCATTTTTGGCAACAAAAAGTTTGTTAGCATCGAACGATAGCGATCACCATTCACCGTAACGTTGCGTCCAACAGCATCTTTGAAAAAATACGGTCCAATGATTCCACCAGCGTACAAACCACACCAAACAGTGCATTTTTCGGGATGCATGGGCAGTTCTTGAACGGCTTCTGGTTGCTCTTCACTCCAAATGCGGCAATTTTGTTTATTTACGTAGCCATTCAACCAGAAATGAGCCTCATCGCTGAACAAAATTTGTCGATAAAAAATTTCGAACCGAACACTGATTTTGGTAATAAAATTCAATGATTTGCAAGCGTTGCTCGTTAGTAAGTCTATTCATGATGAAATGTCAAAGCATACTGAGCATCTTTCTCTTTGACACCATGTCTGAAATCCCACGTGATCTGTCAAATACTAATGCATGAAAATCCTAACCTCAAAAAAATCACTCTTTATAATTCGACGCGCCGGAATTTCAGACATTGTTTTTCGCAAATCAAGAAATCTCTTCAGTGACGTGAAAAGTTCTCGCTTTTTGACATTCCCTCTATCGCTCTCAGTTTATTTTTTTATTTATTTATCTATTTCATTATTTATTACAACTAAAATTATAATGAACATATTACAATAACAACTAATACTAACGGCCCGGGTATGATCTAAATGATATGTTTGATACCTGATGATTATTGAATTGTAAAAATAATTCTAATTCTAATAGATTTTAAATTTCTCAAACAAATCGGGGAATTTCCAAAATTTCATGAATGAATCTCACAAATAAATAACAAATCCCAAGAGGGACACACTAATTAATTTCTTTTAACTACGAGACATTACTCATTGTTCCTAATTTTCGGAATCAGGGAAATTGGATTCCCAAAAAACCCATTCAAATAATTATCACACTGCAATGCCGTCGTGGTTTGTTCGTGTGCGAAAAACGAGGAAGGGAAAGTGTGTCACGACGTGTACTGGCAATAAATGGAAGACAAGTCTAATATGTCTAGCTAGTATTCCCAAAATGGAATGTACGACTGTTTAAGTGTTGAAAGCAAATAAATCAACAATAACAAAAACATAAAATCATCCCAAAATCAAGCACACAACAACAACAAACAAATATACAATTTTTTAATTGAGTTCTGAAACAATTAGAAGAACAACAACATGTTTGTTGTCTTGTTATGCCGGACAAATAACATTGAATGATAACAGGTAGAATTGAGACACTCTGGCAACAAGACCATATGGGTACACACAACGTTCTATGAACACTGCGACGAATAGCTAGGTACATTAGCTCGGACGACACCAGGTAGATATGCTAGTAATTCACCCACTCTTCGATCTCTGCGTGTCGTCTCCATCGTGTTGTTTGTTTGTTTTCATTTGTGGTGTTGTGTGTTGCTTCATCCGTAAAATCCAATATCCTGAAAAGTGAAGTGTCTCTTTCAGTTCATTTCCATTTCTTCCCATTGTTACACATAAACACTCATTAATTTTTCTTAATTGTTGTCCATTCTTCTATTCGCTCCCGCCAGACTAAATTCAATAAAAATTCGTTTGCATTTGTGGCCACAATTTGGGTTTGTCCGATTTTTCAAGTCTGTTGTTGCGTGTGTTTCGTGTCATTTGGGAATTTCACAGATTTATTTATATTTAATTAACAAATATTGTCTTCACGACCATTTCTTCCTTTTCTTCTCGCTCTTCGTAAATATTTAATGTTGTACACTTAGAGAAAAAAAGAGCTTACCACAAAAAATTATGCAGAACTCTTAATATACACTTAACAATAAAATAAAAATACATTGAAACTGATGCATATAAATCTAATGCAATACCAAAGGCTTTTCCCAAATTAGTTTTATATTTATCATAGAAAGGAGTATTAATGCATCACTATCAGTTTGTCATTTCATCATAAATAGACTAAATGCTATTTATTGTTTGGAATGTTAATAAACATAATTGCCGCATCTGTACTAAAAGAATCCCCGAGAGATTCATGAGGTACTGTTACATCCACAAATTAAATAAGTAGTATCTCCAATGAGCACGCCCACTTATAGTTCAGAGTCCCAGCAAAAAAATTGGGTAGTACTTCCGCAGGACTCACATTTTAGTCGCATCAGAAAAACCCAATTTGTATATTTCGCGCATTTGAAGAAGTTTTTAGGAAGAACTTCCAACAAATAACCCGAAACTGTTTTTTCTTATGGGGTCGCAGAGGTAAAATGACCATTTTGCAACGGGAAGCTCTCGGGTTCGAATCATGGATCGGATTTACTTATTTATTATGAATTACAATACAAAGTAAATTTATATTTTAATTTTGGGTCCAGGGATTGAGCCGGGGTGACTAAGACCATTGTAGTTAGTTATTGCAGCGACAGACCAGGGCCTCTGGTGGGAATCGAACCCACAACCCCCACGATGATAGCCGGGCATGATAGCAACTCGACTACCGGAGCGCTCCGGATTTTTATTATATTTATAAATGAACAATGTTTAATTTTGTATTATTATATTAATTTAAACTTTTGTTTAACAATATTATAAATTTATTGTTTTAATTATGTACTTCAAATATTTCATTTTTTATTAATTAGTATTAATTTATTTATTTATTTTCATTATAGTTCATATTAGTTCATATTAACCAATAATTTTGTTAAGTTTCCTACTCTAAATTGGTTGCTCTAGTTATTTACCACTCACAACCGTAGCAACGAGAAAGACAGCTATTTTACCCCCGGTAGTGGCGGATTTTTTAAAATATAAATGGAAAGTACTGCAAGAGTGGATTCTTTGCCACCACTTAAAATTAACATAACAACCCATGTTAAATTTATTGGTAAGAGTCCAATATTCACATGTTCTTCCGAATCACAAGATTTCACTTCTACGGATGCACTAATTTTGGCTAACTAACACAATTTTACAATCGTTTAAATGCTTTGAAAAGGATCATCGAAATTGCAAATGTGAAAAATGTCTAGAAAAATGAATTTGAACCATATCGGTTTAGATTAAACAGAAATATTCTTGACCTTATCCTTTCTATAGGGTCCGCCAAATAACTTTTTTTTTTTGAAAATGCTATAAAAAAAACTACTGAATATTTTCTCAAATATCTTTTTATACCCTCCACCTCCAGGATGGGGGTATATTCACTTTGTCATTCCGTTTGTAACACCTTGAAATATTCATCGGAGACCCCATAAAGTATATATATTCTGGGTCGTGGTAAAATTCTAAGACGATATAGCCATGTCCGTCTGTCTGTTGAAAGCACGATAGCGGCCGAACGAAATGAGCTAGGAGGTTCTAATTTTTCCTAAATGTGTCTTATGGTTGTAGATCGGTTGGGATTGAAAGTGGACGAAATCGGCCCAGAGGGAAAATTTTTTCCCTCACAAGGACTGAAAATACCCCTAATATTTAGAGCATTTCAGCATGTTTTTTGAACATATTAGCTTGTATTTACTTGATATTTGCAATGCGCATTCCCTTTATAGCATAAAAGGGCACCATAGAGTGATTTTTATTTGTAGGGGGCGAAATGGGACAAAAGGGATAAAAATGGTACCTATCAAACGACAACAGATAGAAGCACTAAATTTGGCGTATACATTCCTCTAATATAGTAGATACATAATATAAAAGTATTTGTTCTAAATTCGTAGTTTTAAGGGGTTAAATGGGGATAGAGGGATAAAAATAGTACCAACCTAACGGCTGCACCTAGAATAATGAAATTCGATATATACATTCCTCTGATTGCGTAGACACGTAAAATAAAAGAACTTTCCAAAATTCGACAATTTTGGGGTTCAAATGGAAAAAGGGGATAAAAATAGTACCTACCAAATGACCGCAGCTAGAATCATGAAATTCGGAGTATACATTCCTCTGACTGCGTAGACACGAAAAATAAAGCGTTTTTTCCAAAATCGTACTATGAAGGGATACAATGGCTACAGGGGATAAAAATAGTACCAACTAAACGAATACAGCTAGAATGATGAAATTCGTTGTGTACATCCCTCTAATTATGTAGATACGTAAAATAAAGAGATTTTAGATAGTCGTACTCTTTAGGGGGCAAAATTGGAAAAAGGGGATAAAAATGGTACCAACAAATTGGCCGCTGATAGACTCATGGAATTCGGTGTATACATTCCTCTGACTGCATAGCCACGTAAAATATTTTGTTTTCCAAATTCGTACTTTATTTTGTTGCTTTTACGACCAAAAATGGTAGAATCATGAAGTTGTCTTATACCGCGTACGTGAGAGATAAGGTATTTTCAAAATTTATACTTTTGAAATTAAAATAGGATGGAAATACAACAAACCAAACAACTGTAGTTGAAAAAACACTTGTAGCTTGGAAGCAACACAAAGAAAATAAAAGTTTTAGCTGGTGAAATGGGACAAAAACGGATAAAATATGGTACCTGTTTAAAATCGACTACTATATATAAATAAAATTCTGAAATTGTGAAAGTGAACATGCCTAAATATTAGGCGATTGTCAGTCGCCATTAGGAAGAAGCATTTTCAGATACAGACAAAGTGATAAGAATCGTATAAATTTTAAAAATATCCCCATTCGCCACATTCTCCGCCCAAATGTACAAATTTCGAAAAAAAAAAACATTTTTAGAGTCTTCATAGTCAGAATGTATACACCGAATTTCATGATTTCAACTTCAGCGGTTTGGTAGGTCCCATTTTTATCCCTCTTTTTTAATTATATCCCTTAAAAGTACGAATTTCGAAAAATCCCTCTATTTGATGTGTCTATGCAATTAGAGGGATGTACACACCAAATCTCATGATTCTAGCTGTTGTCGTATCATTGGTACCATATTTTATCCGTTTTTGTCCCATTTCACCAGCTAAAACTTTTATTTTCTTTGTGTTGCTTCCAAGCTACAAGTGTTTTTTCAACTACAGTTGTTTGGTTTGTTGTATTTCCATCCTATTTTAATTTCAAAAGTATAAATTTTGAATATACCTTATCTCTCACGTACGCATTATAAGACAACTTCATGATTCCACAATTTTTTGTCGTAAAAGCAACAAAATAAAGTACGAATTTGAAAAAAAATATTTTACGTGGCTATGCAGTCAGAGGAATGTATACACCGAATTCCATGATTCTGTCAGCGGCCATTTTGTTGGTACCGTTTTTATCCCCTTTTTCCAATCTTGTCCCCTAAAGAGTACGACTATCTAAAATCTCTTTATTTTACGTATCTACACAATTAGAGGGATGTACACAACGAATTTCATCATTCTAGCTGTATTCGTTTAGTTGGTACTATTTTTATCCCCTGTAGCCATTGTATCCCTTCATAGTACGATTTTGGAAAAAACGCTTTATTTTTCGTGTCTACGCAGTCAGAGGAATGTATACTCCGAATTTCATGATTTCATGATTTTTTGTGTGACGCAGACAAATAGTACACATTGTATTATACAAATTTAAAATTCTGGGGGTGGCTTAGCCCCCCCAGGTCCACCCGTCCAACGCCAATGGCTGAATGTGGACTACGTCGGTTCATGCTTTTTTATAGGTACACTCAGAAAAAAGTATGCCACGGATTAAGTAATAAGTAAATATGTACTAAAACTGAGGAAAATTGAAATTCGTATAGTTCTAAGGCAATAATTTCTCACACCAAGTACAAACTTTTCCTTGAAAATAGGACATGCTTTGAACTTGATTCCAGTTCAACTTTTCCTTAAAGCAAGTAAAATTTACCCAAACTGAAGAAAATTTTTCTTCAAATCAAGTAAATCTTTACTTAATCTGAGGAAATTTTACTCAAATCAAGTAAATTTATTCTTCAACTGAAGAAAATAATCCGATTTTTTCCTCAATCCAAGTAAATTGTTACTCAAACTAAGTAAATTTGTAGTCATGCCAAGTAAATTTATACTCAATCTGAGGAAATTTTGTCTTTTAGTCAGCCTGGCTAAAATTTTCCTTAAACTAAGTAAATTTGTATTCAGCCTGACTACGACTATACTTGTTTATTGAAATAAATTATTTCGCATCAGAGTATGCAACAATCATATGAAAAAAATCATCATGGTATAGTTCTCAAACGTTTCATCTTACTTATACCATAAAGAGTTGAGATATTTCACCATGACTGCTGCGGAATCTATGTGGGCGCTTTCGCAGTGATTGTTTAGAGTAATATTTAAAGTACTTGTGAAGAAAGTCTCGGCTAACGAACGAGAATTGCTTCTTAGACTACTATTCATGTATTTTTCTAAACACACTGAAGTATTTTTTATAAGTTCATTTATACTTGTATGAGGAACATGGCATACATTTAATTACATTTATTTACTTTATTTGAAGTAATAAACATATTTTTAAGTAAAAACTTCCTAAATGACATTTTTCCATAGAAAAAATTCTGCATTATTTTCTTTCTTAAACGCTAGTACATTTTTTCCGCACAACTATGGATATACTTAAGTGTAAGAAGTTTTTACTAGATCCAAAATAATGTTTTTAATTAAATTAACTATCCTATTTTGAGTATATGTACTATTTTTTCTGGTTTTGAAATAAGGAAAGTGTACTCATATCTGTTTAATTTTCCTTCTCGTAAGGAAATTTTACCTAAACTGGAGTAAAATTGTTAAACTAAATTGGAGTATGGATTTTACTCAGATTTAAGAATGCTATTTTTCTGAGTGTACCATACAAACGTCCCTTCCGATTTGACTTACTATAAAATCGCCAAACGATGTCCAAAGTGTCCGACATGAAATTTCAAGTGACATCTTGATGGAACTACACTCAGAAAAATAGCATTCCTAAATCTGAGTAAAATCCATACACCAATTTTCTTCAACAATTTTACCATTGTCAGAACCTATAAAAATGTGCAGTCTGAAAAGGCTATTAGAAAAATTTCTTCGCATCTTAAGATTTTAAGAAAGAAAATAATGAAAAAATTGTTGTATAAAAAAAAAACTTAGGAAATATTAACTAACAATCAGTTTATTCTTTAGATTATGTTGATGTGTTTATTTCTTAATTTATATAAAGTTCTTCATAAATGTTTTTAAGAAAATTTTCCTTCAACTTGAGTAAATATTTACTTGGTTTGAGGAAATGTTGAACTATAATAAAATGTATAAAAGTATCTTCTATGGTACAAATGTCCTGAAACGTTTGATAACACTATGCAACGAAAATTTTGTCGAAGGACTACATATAACATATTCTGATGTAATTTAGTTTTCTCGAAAACGACAACAAGGCGTTATGTTCGGGCGCGCCGAATCTTTTAAATCATCCACCATGGGGTGAATCCCACAGTATTACTGCGTAGAAGTGCAGTACCATGCTTTGAAAGACCACTCCCTTTTAAGGGAGAGGCTATCAAAATGTTTAGACCGTGTATAAATAATAAAATTCCCTCTGGTCCGATTTCTCCAATTTCCAATCGCAAGCGATCTGCAACCATTGGACACATATATGGACAATTTGATCCACCTAGCTCATTTCATTTGCAAGCTAGCGTGCTTCCGATATACCGACAGTCAGACGGACATGACTAACCCCCGTTTTCATGTAGCTCCGTTAGAGTTAACCAAGAGTTATATTGACCTCCTAAAAAAGAAAGTCACAAGTGCCAAAATTCCAAAATTGAGATAAGGACAGATTTGGAACAGTGAACTAGTTTCCGATTTTTGTGTTAAACTTATGAGACAAATTTTCTACTGTAAATTGTTAAAAAACGTTAAGCAAAATGGTCACATCTCCACTTCTAGCATGTTTCCTATGCAAAAAAGTCTTATCTGCCACTTACCTCAATAAAAAGTCCTAACGACCAAAATTTGTAGGCTTTTAAGACCTTTTTCCTTAGAATATCTGATTGTTCAGTTTTTTTGTATATATTGTTAATTGCTCGGAACATAATGTTGAAAACATAATTTTAAAATATTTTGAGCCAGGACCATCATCACCAAGTTGAAAAATCATTAAAAAAAAACAGAAAAAAGTGTATGACGTAACATATTTTAAAGATTGCGATCAGAGGAGTAATTCAGGAAAAGTTGAAGTAATTGAAGAAAGGACCTCTCGTCTCAACACAAACTCAAATCAACAGTTCCAAGAGTTTATTTAAATGAATTGGTAGAAGTCAAATTTGTAAAAAACAATAGCTTTTTGTTTTACAAAACTAAGTTTACTCATACAAATTACACAAACTTAAATTTCTTAAAGCTGCAAAACTGAAGCCAAAACGATTCCTCGTGATATAACAATCAAAAGAAAACAACGCCTTATACCAAAGCTCAACGAAAATTTGCCCAAAAACAGAATGGAATTTTGAAATCTTTTCCAGAAACCGCTAGTGAACCGACCCACGACTGCGATTGAATCTTTCATTATACCCTCCACCTCCAGGATGGGGGTATACAAACTTTGTCATTCCGTTTGTAACACCTTGAAATATCGACCTGCGACCCTATAAAGTATATATATTCTTGATCGTGATAAAATTCTAAGACGATCTAGCCATCTCCGTCCGTCCGTCTGTTGAAAGCACGCTACCATCTAAACGAAAGGAGCAAGAACGTCCAAATTTTCCATAAATGCGTCTTATAGTCGTAGATCGGTTGGGTTTGAAACTGGGCGAAATCATCCCAAAGGGAAAAATGTTTCCCTCACAAGGACTAAAAATACCCATAATATCCTTTAATATTTTACAGTATTTAAGCATATTTTTATACCCTCCACCTCCAGGATGGGGGTATACTAACTTTGTCATTCCGTTTGTAACACCTTGAAATATGACCGACCTGAGACCCTATAAAGTATATATATTCTTGATCGTCATAAAATTCTAAGACGATCTAGCCATGTCAGTCCGTCCGTCCGTCCGTCCGTCTGTTGAAAGCAAGCTAGCATCTAAACCAAAGGAGCTAGAACGTTCAAATTTTCCATAAATGCGTCTTATAGTCGTAGATTGGTTGGGATTGAAATGGGGCGAAATCGGCCCAAAGGGAAAAATTTTTCCCTCACAAGGACTAAAAATACCCATAATAATCCCTAATATTTTAGCGTATTTAAGCATGTTTTTTGAATATGTCTGTTTATATTTGCTTGATATTTGGTATGCGCATTCCACTTATAGAAAAAACGTGCACCATAAAGTGATTCTTATTTGTAGGGGGTGAAATCGGGCAAAAAAGGGATAAAAATTGTACACATTAAACGACAACAGCTAGAAACACAAAATTCGGTGTGTACATTCCTCTAATTGAGTAGATACATGATATAAAAGTATTTTTTTCAAATTAGTACTTTTAAGGGGTAAAATGGGAAAAGAGGGTTAAAAATGGTACCAACCTAACGCTGTACCTAGAATAATGAAATTCGGTGTTTACATTCCTCTGATTGCATAGATAATTAAAATACACGGATTTTTCAAAATTCGTACTTTTTGGGGTTAAAATGAAAAAAGGGGATAAAAATAGTACCAATCTAATGACCGCAGCTAGAGTCATGAAATTCGGAGTATACATTCCTCTGAGTGTGTAGACACGGAAAATAAACTGATTTTTCGAAATTCGTACTTTTTGGGGTTAAAATGAAAAAAGGGGATAAAAATAGTACCAATCACATGACCGCAGCTAGAGTCATGAAATTCGGAGTATACATTCCTCTGACTGCGTAGACACGGAAAATAGACGAATTTATCGAAAATATAAATATAAGAATATTTATTTTTTGAATTGACGTATTGGTAGCATTACCTTATAAGCGTGGTTTGAAATAATTAAAATATTATATTTATTTATAAAATTAATTTTTCAATATTTGTATTTGTTTTGGTTTGGCTATATTAAAAAAAATTATATTTTCCTGTAATATTACTGCACTTCTACGAAAACCGACAACCTCTGTGGAATGCAATCCATGGTGGAGGGTATATAACGCCGTTTTTACTTGTTTCAATATGTCTGCTTGTACTTACTTGATATTGGGTATGCGCATTCCCCCGTGCACCAAAAAGTGATTCTTATTCGTAGAGGTACCTTTCAAACGGCAACAACTAGAAACACGAAATTTGATTTGTACATTCCTCTAATTGAGTAGATACATAAAATAAAAATTATTTTTCCAAATTCGTACAATTAAGGGATAAAATGGGAATATAGGTATAAAAATGGTACAAACCAAACGGTAGCACCTAGAATAATGAAATTCGGTGTATACATTCCTCTGATTGCGTAGACACATAAAATGAACGGAATTTTCGAAATTTCGAAATTTTGGGGTCAAAATGGAAAAAAGGGATAAAAATAGTACCAACCAAATGACCTCAGCTAGAGTTATGAAATTCGGAATATACATTCCTCTGACTGCGTAGACACGAAAAATAAAAGGTTTCTTCCAAATTCGTACTTTCAATGGATACAATGGGTACAGAGGGATAAAAATAGTACCAACTAAACGACTTAGTAGAATAATGATATTCGGTGCGTACATCGCTCTTATTGCGTAGACACGTAAAATAAAGAGAATTTAGAAAGTCGTACTCTTAGGGAGTAAACTAGGAAAAAGGGGATAAAAATGGTACCAGCCAAACGGCCGCAGCTAGAATCATAGAATTCGGTGTATGCATTCCTCTGACAAATTCGTACTTTTTACTTTTACGACAAAAATTGGTTGAATCATAAACTTAGTTTATTTTTCACTATGTACGTGAGATAATGGATTTTCAAAATGTGTACTTTTGGAATTAAAATAGAATGGAAATACACTATACCACTATCTACTAATATTTATGGTATTTAAGCTTTTTTGAAAAAATATATATATATATAGAATATTTACTTTCTGAATTGACTTGAAGTATTATTTCGATATATATGTGTAAACGTATCGGTAGCCTTGCCTTGTAAGCGTTGGTTGAAATAATAAAAATATTATATTTATTTATAAAATTATTTTTTCAATATTTGTATTTGTTTTGGTTTGGCTATATTAAAAATATATATTTTCCTGTACTATTACTGTACTTCTACGAAAATTGACATCCTCTGTGGAATGCAATCCATGGTGGAGGGTATAAAAAGTTCGGCCCGGCCGAACTTAACGCCGTTTTTACTTGTTATACACTCCACGAGAGTATTATGTCTTTGTGCATTTGTTTGTAACACCCAAAAGGAAGCGAGATAGACCCATTGTTAATTATACCGATCGACTTAGAATCACTTTTTGAATCGATTTAACGATGTCCGTCCGTCCGTCCGTCCGTCTGTCCAAAGTACAAAGTAATCAAAGTACAGGTCGCAATTGTAGCCAGAACCAAATGAAACTTTGCACAACAAAGTTTTTTCGGGATAAGGACGAACGCTATTTAATTTGTAGAAAATCGGTTCAGATTTGGATATAGCCCCCATACGAATTTCACTCCCGATTTGACTCTTTTCACTCTAGATACCACATATTAAAACAGATTTTCCTCAAACTTGGCAAAACATCTTATATTTCAACTAGAAACACCCACGGTGAAAATGAGCCAGATCGGTTCAGATTTAGATATAGCCCCCATACGAATTTCACTCCCGATTTCTGCTGTAGAAACCACATATTTTAACAGACCTTCTTCAAAATGGGCAAAACATCTTCTATTTAAACTAGAAACACCCATGAAACAGACCAAATGAGCCAGATCGGTTCAGATTTAGATATAGCTCCTATAAAAATTTCGCTCCCGACTTGATTTTTCCGCCCCAGAAACCACGTATTTTCATCGAATTACTTAAAATTGAGAACTGGAAGAACCTATTGTGAAATGGGTCACTTCATTCCATGTTTGGATATAGCCGTGATACAAATATTCTTTTCGATTTGACAAATTGAACCAGAACATATTAGCCTATGATTAGGAAATATACAAAAAAACTTCCCGTTTTCACTTTTTTCCGAATTGAATTGCATTCTGATAGAAAGTGGAGTGTATCATATAGTCGGCCCCGCCCGACTTTAGCCTTTCCTTACTGGTTTTTATTTAAGTTTTAGTGACTAATTCATGATTTTGTTATAACGTTCTCTGTTTGAATTTTGCGTTTGTTTTGTTTTTGAATACGTTTTTATTGATATGAAATACATTGAACAAATACAAGGATTTTTTAAACCTATTTGTACAATTTGGGTTTCGTAAGTATCGGGTGCATATACTAGGCATTTCCTCTACTTTACCATGAAAATGTCCTCTGTTTGATAGGATAATAAAATTGGATCATTTAATAGATTTATAAATCACATTTGAAAATTTTCAAAAATATTAAATTTAATTTTAATAACTCAAAATTACAAAAAATGGATATATCACATTCTTTCTTAGGAGGATGTCAAGTTCACACAAACTGACATCTATAACCCCAACTTTAGGTTAACGGAGCTATATGAAAACGAGGGTAAATATTCCTAAAATTTTACAAGGATACAGAATATAAATATACAAACCGTTGAATAAGGTGGAGGCTATACAAATTAAATGATTAAGACTGTTCCTAAATGTGAAATTCATAAAATGTTTAGCCATCATAATTATGTTTAAGCCAATGAGATCTACTTATATTTCCAAAATAAGAGTACAAAGAATAAAGGTACTTTGACAAAAATTGGAATTTTAGTACAAAAATACATTTTCAGGTCTCGGACACATAATTATTAGTTTTTATTGGATAGTGTAATTACAGTACAGACCCAATGATTACAACTAAGTAAAGCCCATGCCTGTTGCGATAACTGAACCCCAAATTAGCTTTTAAATAATGGTCCCAGACTAAAGTCATTATGGATTTTTACTGTTAATAGCCTTTTTGGATTTTTGAAATGAATTGGTTAATTAGGTTCCGCATATTTCGCGCAAATAAAAAAATCTAAAAATAGAGGTGATTGGGAGAAACTAAGTGCATTTTTATTTGTTATTTTTATGTTTCATAGTTCCCGGCTTCAATATCAACTCTGGAAAATATCAATGCAATCAAAAAGTCCTCTTATCTTTTGGAATTTTGATATCTCGCAAACTACGATTACCCAAGAAAACTAAAACGAGACTTGGAATTAAACAAATCAGTTATTCAGTGGATCTCCGACAACAAATCCAGTGTTGGACTGTGTTTTAAATTGTAGCACAATTTAAATTAAACAGAAAATAAAACTAAGCAAAATTAACTGTAAGGAACGCTACAGTCGGTCGAATCTTTCACATTGCACTAACGATGTCAATTTCGAATGCAGTAAGATAAGTGCTTCCAAATAAGTCACTTCCTGTCACTGTCTCTGTACTTCTTTAACGAAAAAAGTTGCTACAGTAAATCAAAAATATTCGAAGAAAAGAATGCGCGGCTATAAATCTATCACCCCAGGTTCGAAACTCGCTTCGGCCAAAATTTTTTTTTCTTTGTTTTTCAATAAACGACTTCAATAATCATTATGTGAATTTCTTTATCGAGTGAATATGAAAAATATTTTCAATAAACGGTTTACAATTTATACCCTCCATTAAGGTATTATGTCTGTATGCATTTGTTTGTAACATCCAAAAATATGCGAGATAGAGCCATTGTTAAGTAAACCGATCGACTTAGAATCTCTTTTTGAATCGATTTAGCCAAGTCCGTCTGTCCGTCCATCCATCTATTATTGTAAACAAATTGCATGTCCCAATTATTGTCCGATCCTAACTAGATATAAGCCCCATGCAAATGTCACTCCCGATTTGTGTATTTCAGCTCTAGAAACATCTAAGGGGAAAATGGGTCAAACAAATTTAGTTCTGCATTTAACTTTTTCTACTCTAGAGACCACATATTTTAACAAATTGTCTTCAAATTTGGCACAGCATCTCTTCCTTCACCTAGCAACATCTGTGGAGAAAGTGAGGCAGATTGGTTCGGGTTTAGATGTAGCTCCCATACAAATTTCGCTTCCGATTTTAATTTTTCCGCTCTAGAGACCACATATGTTAGCCGATTTTTTTTTTCAAATTTGGCACAAAATCTTATATTTTAACTAGAAACATTTATAAATAGCTCCCATACAAATCGACATAATTTTTGCGATTTTCTTCGAATTTGATACAACTCCTTTTATTTCAAGATGTACATTAGGGCGTACCTCAAAAAAAAAGTTCGCCGTACACCTTCGAATATGAAGTATTATTGAAAGGTAGTTTCAAAAATTTTTTTTTCTTTTTTTATGCCGAACGTAGGGGTCACTCTTTTAAATTTTTCTATATAACTTCTGCATTTATAAACGGATTTTAAAGTGTGATACATCGATGTTTTTGTCTCGACGAGGCCGATTTTTTTGTCTTTGAAGTCATTGATCTCAAGCACCCCCTTCTGGTACTTACCCATCATATCCTAATGTACCACTCTAATATCAGAAAATTAAAGCTCGCATAAAATCATGAAACTCTTCCTAAGGAAGTATGTCGATTTTCAAAAAAATCGGCCTCGTCGAGACAAAAACATCGATGTATCACACTTTAAAATCCGTTTATAAATGCAGAAGTTATATAGAAAAATGTAAAAGCGCGACCCCTACGTTCGGCATAAAAAAATAAAAAAAAATTTGATTTGAACTGGGATATTGTCCTGGCTCAAGACCATTTTGCTTCTATATTTAATAGAATGCAAATTTATTTACAAATGGCATGGTGACATTTATTACTTGGCTGCAGACTACCACGATCATGATTTCGACCATGTCAAAAGTCTTTTCAAGTGGCTTCGCAGCGACTTTTCAACAACATAATATAATAAAAAAAATTGTTTGAAACTACCTTTCAATAATACTTCATATTCGAAGGTGTACGGCGAACTTTTTTTTACTTGTAACCTGGTACGCTCTAATGTACATACAGAGAAAGTGGGTCGCATCGTTCAATGTTGTTATATAGTATATATACAAAAGTTCTCCCGGTTTAATTTGTTCAACTAAATTGAATTGTATTGGGGTAGAGGGTATCATATAGTCGAGCCCGTCCGACTCTAGCCTTTCCTGACTTATTTTTATTGATTTTTTAAATTCCTTTATCACACCATGTTTGAATAACATTTCATTTGAATTTGTGAATTTTTTAATTGAATCCAAAAATTAATTGAATGCCGAAGATATTTTAGATTCCTCCCGGTCAACTAAGTAATCCAGCCATATTTCATTTTATTTATTCATTTCATAATACATTTTTGAATTATGATTTTCAATAACATTATTTGACACTTGTTTAATGCTAGGACACCAAAAGTCCTAACCAAAACAGTTCTCGGGAGTATTCTATTAGAGAGTCTAGTTACACGTACATACATACATACAGTCGTATTAATAAGGTGTTAACTCTAGGAAAATCTGAAAATAGTGTCCTATAACACATCATAAAAACCATCCACATATTTTGACATATTTATGACGCAATACCGTAAACGAAAACCTCAAATTGTCAAAATGAGTCCAAGTAGAAATAATAAAACCCGAAAGTCTTTCTTAGGAACTATAAATACCAAAACTCTTAATACAACTCTTAACACACACACACGTCCACTAAACATACTAAATATGAAACCCATCCATACTACAAGTGCATCCATCACACGTACATACGAGTACACACTTGCGTAGATGCAACGATAATGCTCGCGCATATCATATGCAACGTCCAATTGTATCTCATGTTATCGATGTTGATGTATTTATGACCCTGGGTTTAAACTCGCACAGATCGACATAAATATTTGGTTTTGGATTGCATTCTCCAAAAACACACTTTCTATTTCCACATTTTTTTAAGTCTTTGAGTGTCCCCTTCTTCCATAAAGAAATTTATGTTTTATTTACACTCATTGTGCCGAGAATCTCTATGATTTTTAATAATTTCATAAAGTGTGTACGTACGTACTCGTTTCATTCGACCATCACTTGAAATTCGATATTCAATTTTTTCGCACTCAATATTTTTTCTTATTTGGTTTTTGTGGCTTTTCTTGAAAAGTGCATTCTTGAGAACTCTTGTGACTGGCTCTAGCCCTTCTTTGGATTGAGTTGGGTTTAAAGCATCATAAATATTTACAGTCCTTTCGGTGTCATTATCAGTATGTTTATGAAGTATAAATTTAACAATTAGGTCTACCGCATAATGTTTTTTGATAAGAGGAAAACTACGTATTTGTAGACTGTTTATAGGATAAATAAAAATGATTTGAGAAAATGTCCTTAACACGTTGTTAAGCTCAAGTGGTTACTGTAGAAAATTGTACAAATTCAATTTTGGTTCTTCAAGAGGTTCATGTTTATAAAAATGGTAATACTTGAATATGTGTACCATAAATCGGGCCGAAAACAAGTTCCGCACCCCGTATAACCCCAAAACAATACTTTAGCCAACACCGCTAGAGACAGATTTTACATAACCCATACAAATATTTCTTTCTTAAAAGTCAAAAACACTGGATGCGGAATCGCTTAAACTTTATTATCGCTTTGAAAACTGAAACAAAAAAAAACTAATTATGTAAAATCACACTACCATGGATGTTGGGGTCATTAATAGCATAAACCATGATTTCATTTAGTTAAGGAATTTTTAAATTAAATTTGTTGAAGAAAGTTACAGAATAGATTTTGCTCATTTTTGTGAGTATAATGTAATAGTGCCACAAACTAGGATATTCTCGAGTTTGAATAAACTCGCTTGCTTTATTGGTTAAACTGTCATGTTCTAAGTTGAGTTGTAATTTAGCAATCCGAAAAAAAACTGCATAAATACGAATAGCATTGTTGCCATAATCCGCATTTCTTAGTTAAATAACTTTTGACTTTGCCCATAACCACTTTAAAATTAAGAATATTCTCTTAGTCTTTCGATTAATCGCTAATTGTCCCTTAATTACGATAATAAATATTATTTATAAATACGCACAAGAAAAACAAAACAATATGTTGTCAGAGTAATTTAAACGTATGTAATGCAACCAGCATGGCGAACACTGATCTCGATACTCGCCAAGAACAACTGGAGTACCTCTTGCACATAAATACTTCATGGAAAGGATGAAATAAAATATGTTTCCTCCTCGTACATACATACGTACAGCGTATGTCGCATGTGTTTCAACGTACTGAAAGCATTGCAAAAAGCCAAAGCCAAAATTCGTATCAATGCAAAATTCCGAAGACATACTTACAGTGGCGGACAAAATGGCATACACATTCAAAGAAATATATTACAATGTGTGTTTCTGACCTTTGATCTTAAATCATTACTTTGTCAATGAAAGATAGAATAACATTTATTTTTATATCCTCCACTAGGGTATTATGTCTTTGTGTTACACCGAAAAGGTTTATTATACAAATCGGCTTCGAATCACTTTCTGAGTCGATTTAACAATGTCCGTCACAAGAAAGTTTTGTGGATCAAGGACGATATTTAATTTGAAGCAAATCGCTTCAGATTTATATATAGCCTCCATACAAATGTCAATCCCGATTTGACTTTTTCCGCTCTAGAAACTACATATTGAACCCAATTTTCTTCAAATTTGGCACAGCATCTTATAATCCAACTAGGAATACCTGTAGTGAAAGTGGGTAAGATCCGTTCAGATTTATATAGCCTCCATAAAAATGTCAATCCCGATTTGAATTTTTCCGCTCTAGAAACCACATATTTTACCCAATTTTCTTTAAATTTGGCACAGCATCTTATAATCCAACTAGAAATACCTGTAGTGAAAGCGGGTACGATCCGTTCAGATTTATATATAGCCCCCATACAAATGACAATCCCGATTTGACTTTTTCCGCTCTAGAAACTACATATTGAACCCAATTTTCTTCAAATTTGGCACAGCATCTTATAATCCAACTAGAAATACCTATAGTGAAAGCGGATAAGATCGGTTCAAATATATAGACTTTCTTCGATATAGAACCACATATTTTGCTCCATTTTCCTCAAATTTGGCACAACACATTTTAATCCAGATAGAAATATCTGTGGTGAAAATGGGTAAGATCGGTTCAGATTCAGATAAAGCCTCACATGTTTCTCCGAAATGTTTATCTGATTATATTTTACCTTGAAACATACATTATGAGAGTTGGTCACAATGGTCATGATTAGGACCAATACAAAAATCCTTCCCGATTTCACTTTTTACCAAATTGAATTACAATAGGGTTGGTATATAGTCGGCCCGGCTAGATATAAACAAAACCCGATATCCGGAAAAAATACAAATACAATACAAATCATAAAAAACATAGTTAATGAAATATTTCATTATGGTAAAGTAAATATACACTGCATCATAGAAACTTTTCTTTACATCATATTAATACAGCTGCTTCATTGATGCAACGAAGCATGTATACTTCAGTGCACTATGGTGACCAAGGACATGAAACATGGAAAATGCAAGTGTATGTATGTATATATGTTCTTAATGGCAACACTTCGAGCAAGCGGGAAAATGTAGTGGGGGAAATAGCTGGTAACACTGTTAGTCTGGTGGGATTTCAAAGTTGGATGTATAGACACTTGTAATTTATTCGGGATCAAAGCTGTGTTTAAATTATATTAAAAGATACATAAGAAAATGGATACTATTAACAAGTAAATTGCAGTCGGTTAAACGGACTTATATATACCATCGGAGTAAAAATTGCGACCATCTGCATTGAAGGTACTAGAAAGTTCGTGGCAAATGGGCCCAGTATTTAACTGATTATCAACCGTATTCTATAAGGCGCAACGCCTCAAATAAATGTAATTTTCTCATTTTGGTATTTCGTAAAACTGCGTGCGCTGAGTTACGATACTTGGCAGACTATGTGATATTTTGTAACTTTCAATGGGGCGTTTGTCAATTTCATCGCCTACAATTACTATGTGTTCAATGAAAAATATATAGAAATACCACCCGAAAAGCGAAATAACACACACAAGCGTGGTGCGATGGAAAGAATACGCGACTACAAATCTAACATACTCGCTTCGGCCAAAACTGTATTTTTTGTTTTCAATTAACGACTTACAACTAGTTTAGTCTTATCTTTAACGAGTGAATATGAAAAATATTTTCAATAAACGGCATATAAATTTCTGTGTTATTTCTTTATCACACCATTTTTCATTTGAATTCGTGAATTTTTTAATTGAATCAAAATTTCAATGTTAAAATTTGTTATAAGAAAATAATTTTAAAATGTTTACTTTCGCGATTTTTTAAAACACTATTTATTTGATAGTGATCTAAATATAATTTGCAATGCCAAAACATACAATCACAAAAAATTCATTCATTTCCAACATCCCATAGATCCACCTCTTAGGAGGTTTGTTAGTAAATATTACCTATTTACCGTCGCTTTCAGCCAATTTCAGAAAAAAATTTTAAAAATAAAATAAATATTAGAACCACTTTCTGAGTCCATTTGTCTGTTCGTCTATTCTTGTACAAAGTATAGGTCGCAATTATTGTCCAATCGTAACAAAAATTGTCCCAAGTAAGTTTTGCGGGTCAAGAACGAATTCTATTTAAAATCTTAAAATATTAGCGTGAGACATGTTCTGTGAACACAATTAGAATGTTTTATAATTGTAAAAAATTTAAAATAAAAGTAAAGTTAATGTGGTATTCGGTTATTGATGTAATTTTAAAGAGATGTGCCGGCAAAAGTACTATTATAGATCAAGCGACTCGTTGGGGAAGTACGTATTTAATGCTCAAACGTATAATTGAAATAAAAATTTATTTAAACGATTTGGACAATAATGACTGACCTCTCATTAGCAAAAATATTGCACATTAGCAGAAAAACAAGCCATTGCTTTCGAAAAGGTTTTACAGGGTCCTCATTTGAAAATTTTCAAAGCGAGAATTTGACATCAGGGAATGGAAGGAACTAATATTTAAATTGGAGAAATTTGAAAATGGAATTGCAAACGATATTGTTTCTTCAATGACCAGAAGAGAGACGGAAATAAGGAAGAATTCTATTCTATTGGCGGGAATATGTGTCGACCTTTTAAATGGAAATTATTAAACCATGATCAAGTTTTAGTGGCACGGCAAAGATTATATGAACTGGAAGAAATAATGTAAACAACTTTTAGTCCAGATGGTTCTCAATTTTGCGATACATCTCACGAATTAACTCCTTCTGACGACTTCGAAAAGTCTTTGGATAGCTTCGAGCAAAATAAGGCTAAAAGGTTAAGAAATGAATTGAATTGGATGAAATAAAATTTTTGACAGAAAGGACAAAAAGGATGTCAACCAAGTAGTTGTTAGTTACCCGAAAATTATTCGTCATGTGGTATTAGTAGCAGCTGCAATGCAACCTACTCAAGTGAGCGTAGAGACATTATTTTCCGCTCTAAAACTTTTAAAAAGTTATATTCGTGCCTCATTAAAAGAGGATGATGAGATGTTATTCTGTTTTTAAGAACATTTAAATAAGTATATGACAGTTTTTTTATTAATTTTATTAGTAGTTATAGAATATCTTTTTGTTTTGTGTCCATAGCATTTTGTATAATGAATTAAAAAATAATTTACTTAAAAAAATACTTTACAATAACAGTATTTTGTTTGTTTTATAAAATAAAATGGTTTTTCTTTAGAAAATAGGCATTATTACAATTATTGAAAAAATACACCACTAAATAATTATTATTGATTGAACATCCGGAGTCGACACCGGAGTTGGAGTCTGGAGTCGGAGTCGAGCAATTTTGCCTCGACTCCACAGCCCTGGATGCCACCTTATCAAGTCTCTTAATCGTAAGCTAGTAAGCCCAATCGAACAGGCCTAGTAATTTAAAATGTAAGTTGATGAAATGTAATGCGTCGACAAGTGAGGCATTACATTTATATATTACGGATTTTTTGTTATTTTTAGATTACCTAGGAAAATAATAGTTTTTAAACTCATGAATGAAATTAGTGCTTCGAAAGATTTTTTTCGTTTGGTTTGTTATCCACATCCATTCAAAGTGCATTTTGAGTGCATATCCGAACACTACATTACGTACTAGTAACAAACATTGCAGCTACTTTTGATGCACAAATAGATATTAGGGCTGTTTTTCTTTAACAAAAACAAAAACGTTAATAAAAATTTAATTTTTTGCTCAAAACAAAAAAATATATTTTCTCATTGTCGCCAACAACAATATAAATATATGTATCAAAAGAAATTTTCAAAACAATACGTTGTGTTGTCTTTATTGGACTTAGCCTCGATAACCATCATTTCGACTTTGACTGGATAATTATCCAGGCTAAGTCAAATATTTTTAACACAAAATTCAAAAAAAAAAAAACAAATGTTGCTTTTGGCGAAAATTTTAAAAAAGAATTTTTTATTTTCAGTGAAATTTTAACATATTATTTAGATTTTTGTTATCGCAGCTTAGTTATCCAGTCTTAAAGGAAAACAGTCTTATTGTTTAAATCCACCTAAAGTTCTTTGGATAGAAAAACACTAAGTAGATTTCTAAGATCGCCGTACCTGACATACGATTTAAAATACTGTGTTCTAAGATAAGTTTCAGGAAATGCCTATATGTATAATAAAAAGAAAAATCTGAAAGAATATAAGTGTTCTAAATACAGCTTTTCTTAATTTATAATACATCAAAGTACCAGAATCTTTTTTATTTTTAAGTTTTTGGTTAGATTTTCAAGACCCCGCTTTTTTGACTTTTGCCTTTGCAGAAGTTTTAAAACGCTCCTAGTTTCGGCGAAGAATGAAAACAGCAAAAATCTATTCCATTTACAGGAGAATATACCCATAAAATGGAAAACACTTGCAGTTTAAATTATGAACATATAGTTGATTTTAATTTTTATACTAAAATAGTAAATATAAGTTGTATATAAAAGTACATATGTATGTAGGTACATGTATGTATATATGCGTGTACATTTGTAGAATATATACATACAAATGCATGTATTTGTATACATGTTCATGCTCATATGTGGCGCGACTTGAACCCAAAAGACTTTAAGAAACAACAACGAGTTCATTTTGTTTCTTATCAGCAAAACAGCCAACCGTTTGCTCTGCACTTTATGAACAACAAAAAACATCCACATATATACATACATACATACGTAGATACATATACGTACTTGTACGTACATACGAGTATTTATAATGAATATACAAATTTACAATAAGAACATTATAAAACGAGCTTAAAATTCCGTCTGGTTGTTTTATTTTCTGTTCAGCCACAATGTTTTGTTGTTGCCTCGCCTTTGGAAACGACTTTCTTGGGTTGTTTTTTTATTGAAATTTCATATATTTTCCATATTTTTTATAGAAATTCTCCATATTCCACTTAAGAACGTAAACAGCAAAAAACAAAAGAGTCCCGGGTATTTTGTTCTTCTTATTTATTTGTCGTCGCTGCCGTCGTCTACACTTCCTGTCAAAGTTCAGTTGGCATGGTTCTTTTTGTTGTTATATAAAAATATTTTTTATTAATTTATTTTCTTCTTTACACATTCTTAATAAGAGCTGTTAAAAACAAATAACACTCATACTTGTTTTTTGTCAATATTTTGCTCAAATATATCAGTGTAAATATAAGTAAATTTGTTGGCCGAATATTCCACACCCAGCACTATGGAGTGTATTGTCATATGTAAATAAGGTATATTACTTCCAGCGCTTCTAATAACAACCAATATGTTTAAAAATATGTAATGCAAATATTTTCAGAATTCAGAAATTAAGATCAAACCACAATATGTCCACATGTTAGACCTAAATTGAAATTAAATTAAAGTTATTTGAATAGCAAAACGTTAAACAAATTAAATTTTTTGAATAAATATCGGTTCATCGTGTGAATTCTGCATTGCTAGACAATGTGATAGAATTTGTTCTCATTCAGCTCCTGAGGAAAGACAAACAATGCAAAAGAAATACAAATGTGTTGCAGGATGACGAAGAATCGCGTCACATCGACGTTTTTCCTGTGTTTTAAAATACCTCTCGTACAAATTAAATCAATTTATATGTACAATCCTTTTTATAAAATCCTAAATTTATCCTAAAATATTGAATTTTCTTTACAGAAGCCATTACATTACGAAACTGAGAAAACAAACAACAACTGAAGAGTTATAACAAAACATAAGAATTCCTTTTTGCATTATCTACACGCTACGACCGTCAAATGGCCGTCAAATACATGGTCACTTTAATAAATCAAAGAAACAATTTTCAATTTCCTCTTAAAAATGTGCTAGACAAACTAAAACTTAGCATTCTTCAAATAAACGTTAATGAATCAACATATCTACATATATACTCTTTGCCCACATCTAAGTTTTTTTAATTGCTCCCGCTAATTGTCCCATTGAGGCCCTTAGGGAAGACAACTTTGTGACCGACACCCAATATTTTTCAACCCCCACATTTTCTCAGAACTTAACCCTTTTTCTTCAACTGCATACAATTTTTCCCAAACCTCTCACAATTAGTGGTTCTAGCGTAAGCAATATTAGGGCTGTTTTTCTTTAAGCCGGGATAACGAGCTGCGTAACAAAAGCGTTAATAACAAATTTTTGCTCAAAATAAAAAATTCTTTTTTCACATTGTCGCCAACTACAATATAAATATATGTATCAAAAGAAATTTTCAAAAAAATATTTTTTGTCGACTTTATTGGACTTAGCCTCGATAACTATCATTTGGACTTACACTGGATAATTATCCAAGCTAAGTCAAAAATTTTTAACACAAAATTATTTTTTCAAAATTTGTTTTCACACACACGTTGATATTGCCTTTGGCGACAATTTTAAAAAAAAACTTTTTATTTTGAGTGAAATTTTAACATTTTTATTTAGACTTTTGTTATCGCAGCTTAGTTATCCAGTCTTAAAGAAAAACAGCCATACTATTAATATACAGTTGAACTTCGATTAACCGTGATGCTCGGGACCGGGCTAATCACGGATAACCGAAAATCACGGTTAAAACAGGTAAAATTTTACATGTATAAATTTTATTATTTTTATTTATTTTTGACAAAAATATGTAAATCTGCGTCTATAAATAACTTATCTATCTCTAGGAATACATACATTTATTTAAAAAAATCTTTTATGGAAGTCTGTCTTATGCTTTTAGCTTTTGATTGTTCTTCCAACAAATGAGTTTGTATGCGATATATTTGCATTTTATCTGGTTCTGAAATACTTGGACAATTAAAGTTTTATAAAAAACCTAACAAAATACTACTAGCCTCTATTCCTCGGAATTTGAATCAAGCTCATCTTCTTGGCTTTGGGTAACCATGTCTAAAAAATTCGTCTTCAGATATAATAGCAAACGGAGCGACATCAGAGTCGCACACCATCCACTTTTCGACATGGTTATATCTGTTTGTATCTCAACAAGGCTATTTGGAGCATCTTCATTATGAGATAGTAAGTTATTCCAAACTCTTTTTAAAACTTGTGGAGTTACAGAGTCCCACGAAGCTGCGGCTGCCCACAAAGATTTAACGAACTCACGTCTGTCATTAGCACCAACAAGTTTTTGAACGATCAGTTTACGGTGGTGACATTTGAAGCTCCGAATTACTCCTTGATCCATAGGCTGAATCAAGGACGTGCAATTTGGTGGGAGATATTTTACTGTAACGTTTTCAGGTATCATAGCATTTACATCTGGGTGTGCTGGACAGTTGTCTAATAGTGAAAGTATTTTACAGTTATTTTTGAGACCGTTGATGTTCCTTTGCCCGTTGATGTTCCTTGCGCCGTTGATGTTCCTTTGCTTCTGGTACAAAATTTTGATTAAACCACTCCAGAAATAGCTGTTGTATTACCCAAGCTTTCTTATTAGATTTATAAATCACAGGAAGGTGTTCAACGTTTTTTAAAGTCTTGGATGGGCACTTTTTCCTATTATCATCAATTTACACTTGTGAGTTCCTGCAGCATTTGAACAAACTAGCACTGTGATTCTCTCCTTGGATACCTTGTACACTTCAATAGAATATTCATTACCACTAGCCAAAGAACTCTGAGGCAAACACCTCCAAAATAGACTGGTTTCGTCTGCATTGTAGATCTGTTCAGTTGTAAGTTGTTCGTTTTTAATGATTTCATCCAAGTCGTCCACAAACATCGTAGCAGACTCATAATCAGCACACTCCTTTTCTCCCGTAGATTTCAGTCGACGGATTCCATGACGTTTTTTGAATTTATCCAACCAACCAAATGAATAAGTGCACTCTGAATTCATGTTTAACTTCAAATGGAAGATTTTTGCCTTTTCGACAATCATTTCGCCTGAAGTTCAGAAGCAAATTTCAGTTTAATTCATACAATATCTCGATTTCAGTTAACTTACCTGAAATTGGAGTTCCCTTAAATCTTTCTTGCCGAAACGATTCATATGTTGCTAAATCAACTTTTGGATTTTCGTATGTTTTTAGTGTATATCTGTGTTTAAGGCCAAGCATTGAATCAGTATCGGAGCAAAATTTTAAAATCCGATCTTTGTTTTTTATTAAATCGGATACAGTTTGAATGCCAACTCCATATTTTTCAGACAACATTTTAAAAGGTACTTTACGTTTTGAGTATTCATTAATCAGCTCCATTTTTTCTTTAATTGAAAGAACCTTTCTTGCTCTTTTCGCGGATTTAGTTTTTGACGGTGGCATGATGTAAGGAAAACACGTCTTGACAGATCAAATTTCACACTGATGAATGAATATGAAATTTGATATGAAAATTACACTTTCATGAAAAAGGGGAATCACCGAATTTTAATATGAGAGATGTGTGTGTATTATACGAAAAAAATAAACAAGCAGTCACATGGACATGTGCATCATGGATAATAGAGGTAAATCACGGTTAATAGAGGTAAAAAATCAACCACTCAGCTTCACGGTTAATAGATAATCACGGTTAATAGAGTCACGGTTAATCGAAGTTCAACTGTATTAGCATATATTAGGAGTGAATAAAAATAGGTTTTTTATAAATTCAATTGAAAATAACAATTTTATAGTTCATACCATAAAAAAAATACGATTGTCCACTTATAATCTATTGTTAAAAATATTTTACACCTATTTAAAAAACAACGTTTTAAAGATATGACCAATTGAAGACCGGTAAAGCCTAGAAAAAAACTGAAAACGAAATCTAAAGGAAATTGAATCACGAAACCGCGAGGAACAGATAAACCCAATTCTGGACCTGTTTCTGTGGTCTAATTTTCTTTAAATTTCGTTTCAGCTATTTTCAGATGAAAAGTAAAAAAATATGACAAATGGAAATATATAGAATGCATATGTAAATTATGTAAAAAATTCTTTCAAAAAAGGTGTTTTCAGTCGACTACATTTAGTTAATATTTTTATACCCTACACCACTTCGTGGACTAGGGTATTATAAGTTAGTTTCGCGACAAATGTTTGTAACACCAAGAAATAATTGAGCTAGGCCTTTAAGTATACGGATCGGCTTAGAATCACCAGCTGAATCGATTTAATGGTGTCTGTCTGTCCGTCCGTCTGCTGTCCATCTAAGCTTGTTCGCACTCTACAGGTCGCAATTGTGGTCCCATTATCACGAAAAAGTTACTTTTTTGGCTAAGAACGATTGGTATTGAATTTGGGGAAAATCGGTTCAGATTTAGATATAGCCTCGATACAAATATCCCTATAATTTACACTATTACTGCTCTAGAATACACATTTTACATAGGATCATGACCAAATTTTCAGGATCGTGTTATATTTGAACTAGAAACAGCTCACGGGAAAGTGGACCACATGGATCTATGTTTTGATATAGCCCCCATACAAATGTACCTCCGATTTACAATATTACTGCTATATAATGCTCAAATTTCTTGATTTCCAATTTTCCACAAAATGTTATATTTAGACACGTATTTTGAAAGCCAGCAATGTTTTGGAGTAGCCCCCATACGAATGGGACACCAGTTTACACTATTATCGCTCTAGAACCCACATCTTACATTGGATCTTGATGATCATGTTATATTTCATTAAAGAATACCTACACACAGACAATGAGATTATTAGAAATCCATCAGAACCAATAAATAATGATATAACCACAACTATTTTTATCGAAAACACCATATTTCCATATTCTTCATAGATATCTAGTTTAATGTACTATAATAACATGGTCATAACCAAAAGAAAGTAAAGACAGCAAAAACATTGGATATATCAATCGAAGACAATAAAAATATTTTGTGTTTAGATCTTACAATTGTGACAACTACTTTTTATACATATAATAATACTTTAGTATCAATAATTAGCGATGACAACAAATAACTTATTTCTAACAATGAAATATACACCTGGGTTTTTTGTCATCACTTTCTGATAATTATTCCAACATCGGAAGGTATTGAACTATAATAATATTGTTGGTCGTAGTAATCATTTTCATGCATTAGTATTTGACAGATCACGTGGGATTTCAGACATGGTGTCAAAGAGAATCGTCTTACAAACGAACAACGCTTGCAAATTATTGAATTTTATTATCAAAATGCGTGCTCTGTTAAGAAAGTTCATTGCGCGCTTCCATTTTATGGTCAGTTTAATCGACCCACTGAAGCGGCTATTCGGGCTATTGTGACTAAATTTCGCACCAAATTTACATTGTTGGACATTAAACCACCAACACGCTTACGTAGAGTGCGAACTGAAGAAAATATCGCAGCTGTATCGGCCAGTGTTAATGATGACCACCAATTTTCGATTCGTCGCCGTTCGCACCAATTGGGTCTCTGTTACTCAAAAACGTGGAAATGCCAAAATTGGACTAAGCGGATGGACCACCTAAGACGCAGCCGCGGTCAACATTTAAATGAAATTATCTTCAAAAAGTAAATGTCATGGACCAATCTAACGTTTCAAATAAAGAACCGATGAGATTTTGCAAATTTTATGCGTTTTTTTTTTAAAAAGTTATCAAGCTCTTAAAAAATCACCCTAAAATATTAAATGAATTTGGATAACCCTACCAAAAATTTGAATTCACAAACAATAATTAGTTGTTACAATAAACGAATACAAAAATTGCACTCGGCTGTCAAACACAAGGCCAATCGTAATGAAAAACAAAAGGCTATAAATTATTAACAAAATAAGTTTTGAAATTTGGAAACTAAACAAAAGAAGTAAGTTGGAATTGCATATATGAAACTGTTTTCTTCATTAATGTACAAGCTGTATACATCAAAGGCGATCCACCATGGATATAAGTTTTGATGACCTCAGTTGATATTTGAACATTTTTCAACAACATATGTATATTGAAAAAAATGTCAAATAAAAGATGTGAAATTCTTGCAAGAAATTAGCGATATAAACAAAAACTGCCCTAAATTCAAAACTGCACTTTACTTTTGGTTTAATAAATACTACTACAGGAATACTGTCTTAATTATTAGAGTAACTCGTCAAGATTATTTGTTTTTCGCTTAATTAATAACTTTATCTCTAGATCCAATAGACAAAAATATTGTGGGTGCTGATACACGAGGTAAGACGCATTACAACAAAATAAAAAGAAAGTACTAGTATATTAATTCATAATTTTCAGATGAATCAGATGACTTTATTCATATAAAAAGTAGCGCCTACATAAATGAAGAATATGTGATGGTTTGTCAGAAAGATTATTTAAAGCAGTTTCAATTTTCAGACTTATATAAATGCCCTTTACCCAATTTACGGTGGAATCAGTAGCTGGGGACGTTTATATCAAACAGTTTTCCAAAATCAATCAAGTTCTGAAAGATTAAACGAAGGTAGCTTTTTGCCGTCACTAATGTAATTTTCTTCGAATATATTTTTACTTTATATTCTAGAATAGCAATAGCTTACTGTCATATATGTTTCCTTCGACGGTCGTACCGAAATAGGCGAAAGTTTCGAAAATCGAAATTCATGAAAGTTGATGTGATAAGAAATACTTTGTTGATGTCCCGTTAAAAGCAATCGATTTTTTGCATATTAAAATCAAAACTACAAATTTAAAAAAAATCTGGACTACAAAATTTGAAAACAACATATAACCAACAAATGATAATAACAACATATATACATAACAATTTAGTTGCATATACCGTTTTGATAGTTCGATGTACCAAAACATTCTATATTTAATGTCTCTGCAACAATTAATTTCGGTTCACAGTACTGAAAATGCCATTGTTCCAATAAAAATCCGGTTACGCATGCAATATTGCGATAGTACGTAGAACTACAAAAATTCGGTTGGCAAAAAATTCGGTTGTGGTAATGAATCTGTTTTCTGTGTGTACCTTGAAAGCGATCTATAAAGTCCAAGTTTTTAATGTAGCGCCCTTACAAGTGGGCCCCATTTGAATTATTACCTCTCTAGGACCCACATTTTACTTCGGAAGTTTTTATAATTTTGCTGATATATATGTGCCCACTTTTTAATGTAGCGCTCTTACAAATGGCCCTCATTTTTATACCCTCCACCTCCAGGATGGGGGTATACTAACTTTGTCATTCCGTTTGTAACACCTTGAAATATCGACCTGCGACCCTATAAAGTATATATATTCTTGATCGTCATAAAATTCTAAGACGATCTAGCCATGTCCGTCCGTCCGTCTGTTGAAAGCACGCTAGCATCTAAACGAAAGGAGCTAGAACGTTCAAATTTTCCATAAATGCGTCTTATAGTCGTAGATCGGTTGGGATTAAAATGGGGCGAAATCGGCCCAAAGAGAAAAATTTTTCCCTCGCAAGGACTAAATATACCCATAATAATCCCTAATATTTTAGCGTATTTAAGCATGTTTTTTGAATGTTTCTGTTTATATTTGCTTGATATTTGTTATGCGCATTCCCCTTATAGCAAAAACGTGCACCATAAAGTGATTCTTATTTGTAGGGGGTGAAATGGGACAAAAAAGGGATAAAAATGGTACATATTAAACGGCAACAGCTAGAAACACCAAATTCGGTGTGTACATTACTCTAATTGAGTAGATACATAATATAAAATTATTTTTTCCAAATTCGTACTTTTAAGGGGTAAAATAGGAATAGAGGGATAAAAATGGTACCAACCAAACGGCTGTACCTAGAATAATGAAATTCGGTGTATACATTCCTCTGATTGCATAGATAAGTAAAATACATGGATTTTTTCATTTTAAAATGAAAAAAGGGGATAAAAATAGTACCAATCTAATGACCGCAGCTAGAGTCATGTAATTCGGAGTATACATTCCTCTGAGTGTGAAGACACGGAAAATAAACTGATTTTGCGAAATTCGTACTTTTTTGGGTTAAAATGAAAAAAAGGGGATAAAAATAGTACCAATCAAATGACCTCATCTAGAGTCATGAAATTCGGAGTATACATTACTCTGACTGCGAAGACACAGAAAATAGACGAATTTTTCGAAATTAGTACTTTCAAGGGATACAATGGTACAGAGGGATAAAAAATACCAACTAAACGACTACAACTAGAATGATAAAATTCTAATTGCGTAGAAACGTCCAGGGGGTAAAAATGGTACCAACCAAATGGAATCATGGAATTCGGTGCATACATTCCTCTGACTGCATAGACACGCAAAATAATTTTTTTTTCCAAATTCGTACTTTTTCTTTTACGGCAAAAATTGGTTGAATCATGAAGTTAGGTTATTTTGCACTATGTGCGTCTGATAATGGTTTTTTAAAATTTGTACTTTTGAAATTCAAATAGAATGGAAATACAACCAACTGTAGCACCCACTATCTACCAATATTTATGGCTTTGAAAATATTTTTCAAAATAAAAATAGAAGAATAATTATTTTTTGAATTGACGTATTGGTAGCCTTGCCTTAAAAGCGTGGTTTGATTAATTAAAATATTATATTTATTTATAAAATTAATTTTTCAATATTTGTATTTGTTTTGGTTTGGCTAAAAATTATATTTTCCTGTAATATTACTGCACTTCTACGAAAACCGACAACCTCTGTGGAATGCAATCCATGGTGGAGGGTAGATAAAGTTCGGCCCGGCCGAACTTAACGCCGTTTTTACTTGTTATTATTACACTTCTAGGACCCACAATTTACATCGGAAGTTCATCAAATTTTGCATTTTGTATTATGTTTCAACTAAGAAGACATATTATGAAAGTCAAATATATGGGTCCATATTTTGGTATAACCCCCATACAAATTGGGCCCCCATTTTACTCTATTACATTTCCAGAATCCACATCGTATATTAGATCTCGATATAATTTTGCATGTCATGGCCCCATTACAATTTTTACCCCTTAAGAACGCAAATTTTACATCGGATTTTTTATAATTTTGCAGATTATATTATATTTCAACTAAGAATACAAAAATATATGTGTCAAATATATGTGTCCATACTTTGGAATAACCCAAATGGCCCCCATTCTACTCTAATACAGCTCTAGAAACTACGTCTTACTTAGGATCATGATATATTTCAACTATGAATGCTTACCGTGAATGAGAAATATATAGGCCCATGTTTTGGACTAGGCCCCAAGTGTTGTTATAGGCCTCTTTTCAAATGTCGGTCCGAGTCATCCTATTACTACTGTATAATTGTATTTGTCTGCCGGAAAATTGGATCAATAATTTACCATATTTGTTAAATATGAAGATCACTTTATAGTGTAATGCAAACACCTCGGTTTAGTAATAAAAGCGAGGTATATACGCATGGAGTGGTGTAGGGTATTATATAGTCGGCCCGCCCGTCTTTAGCCTTTCATTACTTGTTTAATATAACCCGGTATTTCTCCTTGCTCAAATTTACAGGGTTTGTTTGGAATCTTTATGGGAATACGCCTATAGCACTTTATTCTTTATTACACCAATTTTCAATTAGTCATATCTTTAAATAAAAAGTTTTTTGTCCTCTACATATTAAATATTTTAAAAAATGAATTATTACACCGTGCCAAACTGATTTGGGTGATGATTTACATAAAATTCTAAAAGTATAGGCCAAGCAGTGTACTCAGTTTTTAATTTTCTGGTCGAGTTCGCACTTAAGGACTTGACATTTTTTAATTATATAAATAATCAACAATAAAACAAACAAGTCGTCCTTCGAGACATAGGGTACACGCAGAAAAAAAATTGTGTAAAAATACCTAATTCAACTTTGAATTTTTTTATATAGAGTTGACAAAAGTCATACCAGTAAATGCTAAATTTCCCTCGTAAATTTCCTGTGTAAATTACACATGTGTTTCTTTTGTATTAATTTACTTTACTTAGTATGCTTGTGTACATTAAAACATTCCGCATTGTTCTTTTACACAAGTTTCTTTGTTAAAAATAATTAGTTAGTTGGATAATGGTGTAAGTGTGAATATGTAAGTTGCCAATTTCATGAATTTTGTAGCAGATACTTGCAAAAATATACAACTGTGCTTATGATTTTGCAAGACAATCTGACAACAAAAGAACAACATTTTATTAAATTTTTCATCTTCAACAAGCTAAGTCGTCAAAATGTACAAAATGTTTATAAATATATTATTTTTAAGTATTTTAGACAAAAAAAGGCACAACAGGAATAAAAAACAAAGGGACAAAGAACTTTAGTCAAATAAATAAATAATAGTAACAGAATAAACAAGTGTGTGTTTTGTGACTTTTTGAATGTTTTTTCTATAGATGCTGAACACGAAACTTCCAATAAGCAATATGGTCCAATTTGTATGTTTTTTTCACAAAGGCGACAAAATTATATCGCTTGAAACTGCAGTCAGACGTTCGTGATCTGTGACATGGTTCCCCTCGTCCCATCTAAAATTTTAAAAGGAACTATTGATCGGTGTTATTGTACCTGCGTCTGTGACATCTTTTTAATATTTCAAAATCATAAGCCCGAATATGGCATTACCACCTTCTTGGTAGATCGTGAGCCAATAAGTTATCATTATAATAAGGAGAGTATGTATCATTTATAATTTTTTAATGTAAGCCTTCAAAGCCTTTTAGTGAATATATTAAATAAATACGTTATTGATATTAATTAAAGCCATCACCAATTAAATGATTTTTGGTCATTTATTTTATTCAATTTAGTAAAGAAAACATTAAAAATTGCCTAAATGAATCATGAAAAATTGTAAATTTCCAATTGCTTGGGATTCGTTTGTATGTAAAGGAAAGTTTTTCTTCAAACCATGTAAATGTTTACTTAATCTGAAGAAAATGTTTAAGAACTTTTACTCAAACCAAGTAAATTTATACTCAAGCTGAGGAAAAATTTCCGAAACTTTTTCTCAATCCAAGTAAATTTTTACTCAAGCTGAGGAAAATTTTCCGAAATATTTTCTCATTCCAAGCAAAATTTTAATCAAACTAAGTAAATTTGTAATCAAACCAAGTAAAGTTATACTTAGATGGAGTATAAATTTACTTGTTTTTCCGTTAAACTCAGCCTGACTAAAATTTTAACTAAACCTGAGGTAAACGTTACTCAATAATTCATATAAATTATTTTGCTTCAGAGTATGCAAAACTTATATCAAACATCACATAACGGAATAGTTCTCAAACGTTTCAAGTCACTTCTGACATAAAGTATGACAGAATTACAGCGAATGTTCTCCAATAAGCTGATTACGAAACTCAACACTTCGTTGGCCCCAAGGTCTTCCGAACTTTGCTGCACCTTATTTTTTCTTTATTGCATTCAACAGAATAAAAAATATTTTACTACTTCCATATATAAAATGTCCAAAATTGAAAATCGATCTTGGTTCATGATAGATCTTAGCCAACTATTTTTACCAAATTCGTATGAAGAAATAACTTGATCGAATAACTGAAATTCGAATGTGTTATAATATAATGTTTTATGATCGATCTACAATTTTCGTATCTGCAACTCCATCTAGGTTACTGGGACTCCCAAATAATTTATTTGTAGAGCATTGCTATCTTTTTAAATCCCTATGATGCCACATTTGCAGAAACAAATATGCAAAAATAAACACAAATATATAAATGTCCATGTATGTTGGAACGTTAGGCGACAGTTATCAAATTTATTTTGTATGCCTGAGAGTGAATACTTTATATTTACAAATAGTCCTAATCTAGTCCTATCTAATCTTTCAGTCTGCATGCGAAATCAATCTTAAATCGATCATGGTCAATTTACAAATTTCAGACCCATATATAATTTGACAGTAACTATCGAGCAAAGCTCCATTTCGCATGCTATCTGAAAAGGCTATAACTTAAACTAAAATCTTCTTACCTTCTATTGAAATATTTTAAGTTTGCATATTTAAAATTTTAAATTAGAATTGGCCATAAAAAATTTCTGGTTATGTTTGAGAGGTTGAACTTTGTCATTTAATAATGGAATACAATACCATTCATATGACTACCACGACTGACTCGGCAGTACCTCATTCGATGAGCTCAATTTCAGTACAGGCCAAAATCCACCCCAAACAGTGACTCGTTGTGGATGCATTGGCTTTCAATAGTGTGTGGGTTCTCTTAACCCTATATACGGAAATTTTGATGAAAATGAGCTTCATCTGATAACAAGAAAATTTTGCGTTAAAAAATTTGAAATAAATTTTTAATATTTCCCAATTTTAAATGGCCCACTCTATATATAGGGTTCGCCATCTAACGTTTTTTTTTCAACTATTCAACCGTTGCACACTGGTCCCAAATCCATTTTTTATGGCATAAAGTCGAAAAATAAACATACAGTCTTGTAATTTTGCAAATTTGCTAGACATATCATACGCAAAAAATAAAAATAAAATTGGGCCGATCGGACCACGCCCACTACCACCTCCCATATAAACTCAATATATAACCAACATAATTATCACCCTGTATTGGTACAGAGTGACCAAAAACAAAATTTTATGAAAGCTTAAAAGAATGAAGAGTGCTTTATTTTGACGAAATGTGTTTTTCTAGACATTATTACAAAGGCATAATATAGCACACAAATAGTATACATTAAACTACAATTTAAATAATTATTTCAAGAAATAAAGTAAAATGTATACATGTGTACAAAAAGGTGAATGATGTTGTATACCATTTTAAAGGTACTTTCAATACCTTTTAAATAAAATATTGATGGGTCTCGTACACAAAACTAATTCAGAGATATAATCATATATATGTCTATGGCTAATCAAATACTGTGCTAAAATAAAATGACAATTTTTGGAGTTTGCCGAAAAATGCTGACGAGATATTAATTCCACCATAAATTACAACCTCAGACGAACACTCTCACATTTACACTTTGAGTCAAGTTGAGTCATACATATAACTTTTGGTCCACGACATTTATAGATTATGTTCTCTAGAAATCACAAAATTACAATACCTATGAATACTTACAAGACCACAATAATCATAAAATGTTAAATATAATTTTTCAACTACTAACTCTTGCCGTCAATTTTCATAATATAGTCACTTTATTATTTTCTTTTTAAGTCTTGATTTTAATTAATTTGTAAAACTGTTTTATATCAAAATTAATCCCACTTTTTTTGAACCGCAAACTTTAAGTACCATTCAGGCTTGTGGTGTTGCCACCTAATTTTCTCCAGTATATTTTCTTGATTGCTTGGAGTGTTGCCATAAAGAAAATATATACACATTTACCACTTTCCAATTTTAATTTTTTTCAATTTCTGCCAAAAAAAATGGATTTGGGACCATTGTGAGTTGGACTATTATTTGTGGGGTGCCATCAGCAGCCATTTGAATGAAATTATTTTCCATTATTAACCGGAAGGTTTGTACTTTCAAATAAAAAAGAAATTTGAGAAAATATTCAGTAGTTTTTTTATAGCATTTTCAAAAAAAAAGTTATTTGTTGAAATATGTGGTTTCTAGAGCGGAAAAAGTAAATCATAGGAGACATTGGTATGGGGTCCGCCATCTAACGTTTTTTTTCAACTATTCAACCGTTGGACTATTATTTATGGGGTGCCCGAGGCAGCCATTTGAATGAAATTATTTTCCATTATTAACCGGAAGGATTGTACTTTCAAATAAAAAAAGAAATTTGAGAAAATATTCAGTAGTTTTTTTATAGCATTTCAAAAAAAAAGTTATTTGGCGGACCCTATATTATGTTTTTACACACATGGAATATGAACACAATCACATGCAGTTCTTTTTATAATCGCATTAAAGATACGAAATATGTATTACTCTGCCGTTCCTGTGATAACATACCATTCAATGATGCAAAGGAAACCCCTATGATAAATTTTGTTGAGGAAACATATAATACATAGTAGGCCTGTTCGATTGGACTTACGTTAACAGCTAAGAGACTTGATAAGGTGGCACCATTATTGTCCATTAGTTTTTCTTAAATGTATCATTAAGAACAATCTGGCTGCAACACTAAGAGAGTAGTAAGCTACCTTCTTGTTAAGCGAGTAAATTCCATACAAAAATTAAGCTAGTAAGCCCAATGCACAACCAGTAATCAATAAACCAGGGCAAATTTCCTACTGTTCGTTCAATCTTATTGAAAATTTTGTGTATAACCAATATTTTAATCTGGCGAAATGAAAGCGCGATGATGATGTAATAATGTTTTTGTTTTTTGGTCACCGCCTTAAAATATAATTTTGATTATTTAATGGAAACGTGTTTGGACAATTTACCCACTACCATATGGCGTTTCCTTGAAATATCGATCTGAGAACCTTTAAACATAAATATATTGTCGATTGCCATAAAATTCTACGCCGTGGACGTCCTGTTTAAAGTACGTAAGCATCTAATAACATATGAGATCCACATTTTCAATAGACGTAGTTCTGTTGGTATTGTAAATAAGGGAAAATTTTGTGAAAACACGATTTTAAAGGCTGGTAAAAGATATAGCCAAAGTTGCGGTTCAAATTATTTCGACCCTCGAACGTACAACACAATAAGTACATTAATACTACATTATATCGTACACTGAAAGAATTTTCCTTCATAATATTTATGAAGCGATTTCATAAAAGGTTTTTCATAAATTTAGTGAATTTTTTCTTAATATATTTTTTTGACATATTTAATTAACTCTGACATAAGTGTTAACCCTGATTTAGGTGAAGGACATGTTCATTGCAAAGACTCTCACAATGTTGGTGTGTGTTGATTGGTTAGTCAACGAGTCAGACCTTTTTTTGTTGGAAATTTCAGTATAAATTATTACTATTTATGAAACTCTTTCATAAAATTAATGAAGTTTCTTTATAAAAACTATGAATATTAACATAAATCATATTATGAAAAAATAATGAATTTTTATGAGAAAAGTTCTCCGAATGAAGAACTGCATTTCATAGTTTCTAAGAAATGTTTCATAAATTCTATGACACTTTTTATTGATTTGTGCTTTATGAAACGTGTTTCATACATTTTATGAAATGTTTCCTTGGCGACATTTTAATGAAAAATTTCGCTGAGGTTAAGACAAAATAATAATTACTATGAAGATAATTCTTTCAGTGTACGTATGCTCATATATAGGAATATATTCTGATTGGTAATAAGTATGACACAAACCCCTATCAAAGAAAGGATTATAAGTTTTACCTGACGCTTAAGCCTAGCCAACCTCCTTTTAACCGACGATTAGCAGAAGATTAATTACTAACCAGATTTTAAAGTCAAAAATAAATTCCAAAACTTTTGGGGATTTTCGTCAATAATCACCAACATATATGGCAAAAATGTGAAGCAAAATTAAAACCATATTCACACAATTGGGAAAACAGATAATAAAGATATCTATTGGTTGGTGGTGACTGTTGAAGTGTTCAATGATGATCACATTGCTCTCATGGCGACCATACCAATGAATGTGATAATCTATATGGTGATCACGCACGCTGCTATCCCGCAGTCCCTTCTTATGCCCGTGCCCGTGTCCGTTGTCTGGGTGTGCACTGATTAAAGGGGCGTTTGACAAAATGTTTGACTGATTTTACGGACATTGTTGTTGTTGCTGTTGTTGTGTGCTAGAATTGTTTGTGGAGAGTTGTTATTGGATTTGCCATTCCGTTGCTGACTTGAAATCCCATATGGACGATCATTTCATATAATGATCACTTTCTAAGGAATTCTCGATTGTCACAGAGATGATGAGCTGGGTTCAGAGCCATGTGTGTTTTGATTTTCGGCCAGCCAGCCAGTCAGTCAGTTGAGTCGAGTGTATGTGTGTATTCATTTTGAGATTTTTTGGTGGTAAACCAAGCATTACATGGATAATTTTACGGATTTCGTAGGCGTTCACAGTGTTTATGAGTCATAAATATCAACTCTTTCGCCGGGCTGTGTGCCGGAATGTTTTTGGCGATCGTGGCGGTGTCAGATGATCGTCACGCATGACACTGCTGTTGGCTAAACTAAGCAGCAGGCTTTGTGTCTCCCTTCAAATTCAAATGTCACATTTCATTTAAGCATTCGCTGTCAACAGGCATTAATTTTCCAACTGGCCAAAGTGTTTTTCCAACTTACTCATATTGGCTAAAGGCTTGTGACGTTTCACGAAGCATCGATGTAATGTGCCGGCGCAATTGTGGGTTGTACCATCTAACATATGTATGTATTTCCATAGAAGGTTTCCCTGGCAGTATGCGATCGCGGGAGAGTAAACAGCAAAACCAACGACCACCTCCCGGCTAAGACAATCGCGTTAACAACGCCAGCCAGCTGGGATCGATTATGTATTCCTCTGCTGCTACGTCGAGTAGCAGAACGATAACGATGACATATGCAGATGCAACATATTATAACACGTGAGGAGCCCGCATCTCTGTCGCTGGTTCCACATTTCCTTTTGCCTGCCACAATTGCTCGCTCTGTTGTCTTGGCCTTTTGTTTAGGTCGGAAAACGTGAAAAAAGAAAACTCCGCGTGTCCGGGCCCGATAAAAGATGTGTGACTGAATGAGATCGCCACATTAAACTAAATGGAGCGATCGGTGTTAGTGGTGTGGTGATGGTGGTGGCGTTGTCGTTGGATTCCTATACAAATTTATCAGCACCACTCTTGACTACGCAACAACAACAAAAAGGCGCTACGGTAGTACTCGTAGTATTTGTAAAATGTTATTTTCCTGATTATAACTTATCACACATAAATATTTAAGTGTAGCAACAATAACACAACCTTTCATGTCGCCACGAGTACCTTTAGAGTAGATTGCAAATCATTGAAGCCATACTACCAGTTCGCCAGTCGAGTCAATGAAGCAATCCACCATTCTAACCCAATATAACGTTCGGACTCACACATACTGTCGCTTACAATTAAGAAATTTGATAAGATGGCATCGTTGCTACCATTTGTATTTCTTAAATGGATTAACAAGAAAAATCTGGCAACACAACTAAGAGAGTAGTAAGCTACTTTCTTGTCAAGCGAGTAAATCCCATATAAAAAACAAGTAAGGAAAGGCTAAAGTCGGGCGGGGCCGACTATATAATACCCTACACCACTCCCTGGGTATGTACCTCGCTTTGATTACTAAACCCAGGTAGTTCATGGGAGCAATTTTATGTAGTTCATACATATTATATAAATTATATGAATATAATTTATATGCTATAAATTCATCTTTAGTCAAATTTAACGAATATGGTAAATAATATGGTAATTGATCCAATTGTCCGACAGACAAATACAAATTATACAGTAGTATACCAAAGTCATACTAAAGTATGGACATATGGGCATCACCCAAACAATTCTCATTGCAATTCAATTCGGTAAAAAATTGAAATAGGGAAGGATTTTTGCATCCTGTAAATGTATGTGTTTGACAAAAAATGTTAAATCGGAAAGGACATTTGTATGGGGGTATATTGAAACCAGGAACGATGTGACGCGCTTTCGCCATGTCTGTTTATTGGTGAAATATAATATGTAAAATTTGGCCAAAATCGGTTAAACATTCGGGAGCAACATTTGTATGAGGGCTATATCTAAATCTGAACCGATCATACCCACTTTCAGCATAGGTGTTTCTAGTTCGATTATAAAATGTTGTGCCAATTTTAAAGAAAATCGGGTACAATATGTGGTTTCTAAAGCGGAAAAAGTGAATTCGGGAGCGACATTTGTATTGGGGCTATATCTAAATCTGAACCGATCTTACCCGATTTTTGCATACGTGTTTCTAGTTGGATTATAAGATGTTCTGCAAAATTTAAAGAAAATCGGGTACAATATGTCGTTTCTAGAGCGGAAAATGTCAAATCGGGAGCGACATTTGTATGGGGGCTATATCTAAATCTGAACCGATCTTACCCAATTTTTGCACACGTGTTTCTAGTTGCATTATAAGATGTTCTGCCAAATTTAAAGAAAATCGGGTACAATATGTCGTTTCTAGAGCAGAAAATGTCAAATCGGGAGCGACATTTGTATGGGGACTATATCTAAATCTGAACCGATCTTACCCAATTTTTGCACACGTGTTTCTAGTTGCATTATAAGATGTTCTGCCAAATTTAAAGAAAATCGGGTACAATATGTGGTTTCTAAAGCGGAAAAAGTGAAATAGGAGCGACATTTGTATGGGGGCTATATCTAAATCTGAACCGATCTTACCCAATTTCGGCATGGGTGTTTCTAGTTGGATTATAAGATGTTGTACCAAATTTAAAGAAAATCGGGTACAATATGTTGTTTCTAGAGCGGAAAATGTCAAATCGGGAGCGACATTTGTATGGGGGCTATATCTAAATCTGAACCGATTTCCTCCAAATTCAATACCAATGGTCCTTGGCCAGAAAAAATAACTTCTGCCAAGTTTCATGACAATCGGACAACAATTGCGACCTGTAGAGTGCGAACAAGCTTAGATGAACAGCAGACGGACGGACGGACGGACGGACGGACAGACAGACATCGTTAAATCGACTCAGCTGGCGATTCTAAGCCGATCCGTATACTTAAAGGTGGGTCTAGCTCAATTATTTATTGGTGTTACAAACATTTGGCGGAAAACTAACTTATAATACCCTAGACCACGAAGTGGTGTGGGGTATAATTAAGCTAGTAAGCCCAATCGGTCCCAACTATTAATTCAGCTATTCACTACTTACTCTCTTCTATTTTATATTTCAATTTGTCTCGTCAGGTGGAATGGTAGTATACAGGCCTATTAAAACAAATGCATATACCCAGACGTCTGTAATTTCTCTTAATTTTCATAACACATTCGAAATCGAGCGATTTTTATTGTATGCAATATATGCAGGGCCGGTTCAACTCCCCAGAGAGGTTACATTTTTTAATTTCTCTAGACATTTCCAGCTATAAAACTTATAAATTGTAAATATTTCTTAAGTAATTGTGCGAAATACAATTTTTGAGATGACCAATTTCTGAAACTGAATATTTTCCATAAAAATTGTTTAAAACAATTCACGGAATTTTCAGTATACATATGTTGGAATATATGTTGATTGCTTTTTTATAGCTCCTTTATTTTTTTAAGATTCGATGAAGCCACCCCAGGACAAAATTTTGGCTCGACCCTGATTATATGTATGTGTGAATTTGCCAATCTAAATACTAAAACACTCAGGGTTGTATTTGAATTTTAGATGATTCTACCAGGAATTATTGCACCATGTGTTATAATACTATAAGTGGACTTTTAGACTTTTTGGAAAATATTTTTATATTTATATAAAAATATATGCAATTTTTAGGTTCAACACAAACGTGTTTATATAGATTTAGCATACTGTGTGAAAAGGTTATTAGATCAGTTCCAGGTCTATTTCACTATTAGGGGTGTTTTTCTTTAATCCTGGATAATAAACTGAGATAACAAAAACGTTAAATACATTTATTTTTTACACAGAATAAAAAATTATTTTTCTAATTGTTGTCAACTACAATTAAAACAAATTTGCCAAAAAATATATTGACATTTTTAGATTTAGCCTCCTCTTATGCTGTATAGTTATCCAGACAATATCGGCAATTTTTAATATAAAATTATTTTTTGAAAATTTCATTGATACACAAATCTTTGCATTTTCGATTTAAACAATGTTCTAAAAGTATCATCTATAATTATGGTCATAAAAATAGGTTTCTTCCCATTATTTATTACACGTTTCCTAGGACGGAATTCCGCAGAATATTATTTCGACCGCAGATTGTCTCTTAAAAGTTTATGAATTTTGTCAAATAGATTTTTGAAGTATATTATTTTCCGAGGATAGTCTCTTTCTGTCAGAGTTATTCCAGAAATCGGTGGAAGAGGACAACATGTTCATGTGAGTACCTCCCAGTGGCTCGGACGCGACATTCGCACGCTTTAAACTACGCCAACAAGAAAGAAACAAAAAAGTCGATCAGCATTTTTAGTGTTCTAAAGCGCTAAAAGAGTACTACATTTTAAAAACATATTTCCAGGATTTACAATGAAACGGACGGACAAACCAGTACAACCTACCCAGACAAATCGGTCCTAATTCCTTCAACCGATTATGATGTCGACCAGAAATTCGCTGGGTACAAAATAGGTAAAATGATGAGACAATAATAAATAACAATATTTGCACTATTCTTGAATTCAAAGTGGATACACAGAATGCGTGAGATTCATTTGAATCCTGATCAAGAATGTTTGGAAGATAGACAACACTCAGAGTGGATAAAATGCATTGCAGAAATCCTAACGAAAGGAGTTCTCAGTGACGGCACATTTTGACAGACTTAAAACTATCCAATTTCAATTGAGTTAACAATTTTTAATTGAAACTCGATTTCTGTTTTTTTCTATGTATTCGTAGATTTTGAGAGAACGTTCGATACGATCGGCCAAAATTATATTTGGCCCTTATTAGCCTTATCGTCTACCAAAGCACTACAAACGGGAAATTGGTGGACATTGCTATAAACATAACAATCATGGGATAGGCCGATAGAGACATATCACTGAACTGGTCCCAAAGTGTGAATACAGTGTTAATTCACTTCTTCTTATTATATATATGTAGTTAAATAAAAGTATTACATGATATATGAATGCATATTAATACAAAATATTCGAATTCCGAAATATATTGGACAATCTCTTTAAATATGTAACATATTCGCTAAAAATAATAATATAAAGATCTTCGTGTTAATATTATGGCTCGTCGTAATTAAACGCAAAGCTCTCTGACAACTTCTACAACAATTTAGTCTTTTGAGGTACGGTCCTTTGAGACCGATCGTAGGGCATGTCTATTGAAGTTGTTACAGAACAAGATTTGGACCATGTCCAAGACATACCGCAGGGGGTCAATTCACCCCTCCAACTACAAACCCATGTAAAAGGGAACGGTCCCCTTCATATATTTGGGTTAGAACCAGGACCGGTCCCTACCCAGCCACTTGAAAAGACTTTTGACATGGTCGAAATCATGATCATTCTGCCACCGAAAGAAGATTGTTTTCGAGAAAATCATTTTTTGGAGACTTCACTGCGAAAGTTAAATTTCCAAACTGAGAGTACAACTATTAAAGGTACCTTTGGCAAAATTTAAATTTTTAGTAAAAAAATATAAAAAAGTTATCCATATTTTTTTAAATATTTTTTTCGAGTTTAGAAAGCCAAAATACATCAGAAAATGTTATACGTAGACCTTCCACAAAATTTTTGGTACATAGTATAATTGATTAAACTAAAAAATATTTGCCCTTACTTATAATACCGCCCTATGACATATTCTTCATTTGTGTTTGTTTCTATATGAATATATGCTTGAGTAGTAGATAACCGTCCAACATTTAGTTGTGGTGGTAGTTATCGTTTGAGTCCTTATCAGATGTTATTCAGTTGGTTTCGTCATTATTTGTGCATGTATTTGTTGTAGACGTTTTTGGAGGTGTGTCTGGTCGGGCGGTTATTCGGTTGGTTGATGTGGCTTTTGTTTTGGCGATTTTGTTGTTGTTTTCCAACTGCGCCCGATAACCGTTATCTGAAGTATACAGTGAATGCCTTCTTACGATAATGAACCCTTATAGCAAGTAATATTACTCGTATTCGTTTGATGCTGCATCCACCATACCTACTATCGCCTTTTGTTATTCACTGCGAGGGGATTTCCTGATGACCGACCAATCGCTGCTAATCAGTTATTAAATTTCTAGTTATTGTTTCAAAGGTCTCTCAGAGAGTTTTGATACTGAACTTTTGAAAAATTCCATTTTAATGAGTTAGTAAAACCAAATTTTTATTCCACAAGCCGTTACTGTGTTACCCTTTACGAATTAATTAGTGTGAAATTCCTTGATATGAGCTTAGTGAAAGTGTAACCTAAATTACCAAAAATAAAATGTGTCAGTATTCAGTGCAAATGTACGAGGATTTTTCCATACAAATATATCGCCCAGTTAGTTTCGTTAGGATGCCGTCGAAGATGATAAACCATAGTGGCGTTTTTCCAGCTCGCTTGAAACTAATCTAGGAAGTTGTCAAACAAAACAATAGGCCTATTCGATTGGGCTTACTAGCTTACAATTATGAGACTTGATAAGGTGGCAACGTTGCTAACCTTTATTTTTTCTTAAACGGATTAACAGGAAAAAGCTAGCTACTTTCTTGTTAAGCGATAAAATTCCATTGATAATAAATTGGCAACTGAAAATATTCGTAAAAAATTGACTTTTGACTTTGCGTTATATTTCCCTTTTTTACAAAAAGTCGCAATAAGAAGAAAGACGCCAAAAATACTTTAAAAGACTACATTCAGGTAATACCCTCAGATTGCATGCGAAATCTAGCTAAAATGACATAAAAGCCTTGTCACACTGCATGCGAAATCTAGCTAAAATGACATAAGATCGATTTTCAAACGTCCATTTTGTATGTGATCTGACATGTGTAAATCTACCTTATGTCAATTCAGCTAGATTTCGTATACAGTGTGACAAGGCTATAAGATCGATTTACAAATGTCGGATCCCACACAAAATCGACCTTATGTCATTTCAATCGATTGATTTCGTATGTAGTGTGAAAAGGCTATAACATAATAGTGCCACATTCGAGCAAATAAGTGATTTTTATTTTATTTACACTCTAAAAAGTGAGTTTAAAATTATTATGTAAAATGTGTATTTTTTGTGTAAATTTAAAATATTCGTTGATATATACGCATTAAGAGTTTTAAAAAATGTTTTAGACAACAATTGTTTAATATTGCTTTCATTTACTTGTACATATGTCCTATTTTTATAATTTTATTTATTTAATCTTAATCATTTGTTGAATAGTACACGAGACAACACATCAGTTAAAAATTGCGACAATTGTGTTTGATCTTGAACACAAAAAGTAGTAAAGCAACTGAAGCCAATACACACCAGTTCTCAGTAATCCATCATCAAATATAAAACAGTTACAGCCAAAATGCTTAAAAATATATTCCAATTATTGTTTGTATAAAATGTAAGTATATTCTTTGGAAATTTAAAAGTTACTGCTCCCACCCCCCATATCTTTTTTCAATCACCACAAAAAAAACAATCTGTGAAAAAATGCATCTCGATCGGAAAATGAAAAAAATTCTCCATATTCGATCTCTTATATCTCGTCCTAAAAATGTTCTGATTTACCTATTTTTTCATTAACTTTATTGTAAAAAGTTTTGATCAAATGACTTCATCTTGCTCTTTGAAAATGTGGCGAAACTGATTTTCTAGCTTTTCCCAAAATTAGAAATGATCATAACATTTCACAGTAGACCTATTGGGAAAATAATAGGTAAATCATAAAAGAAAAGAAAATAATACATGAAAGGGAGACATTTCCAAATTTGCAAAATACACAAAATACACAACAATTTGTATAAATAAAAAATATGTATATTTCTTTGATTTCAGATTTTAGGATGGCTCTTATAATATTTTCCCGTCAGCTGTTACAGTCCATGGAGTTTTTGTTTCTGTTTTTCTACAAATATTATCGAAAATCAACCTATGAACCGAAAAAATATTAATTGTTTACAGAAAGTTAATAATTTATTTTCACATATATTAATATCTTAGCGTAACACCTACAGTAAACTAAACTAAACTTTTTGAAATATGCCTATTTATTAGCATATTTGATTATTATTTCATTGTTTTGAATATAAATATATATATATTATTATGTATTTTTTGAAAAATAATAAAATATTCTTTTTTGATACTATAACATATAACGTAAATTTACACATTTACACATTAAATGTATTTGTTGAATTTTAAACATTTCAATGATTAATTTTACGCATTGGATGTTTAAATTTAGACATAAAAGGTTTAATTTTACTTGTGAGTTTAATTTCGCGACTATAAAGGTAGGCAACTAGTTGCCATTATGGTAGCGAAATTACTCTATTTTTTTAGTGTGTAAATGTAAATTATGTTGAATTTAGCTGATAATAGGTCTGCTCGATTGGGCTTACTAGCTTAATATTTGTATGGAATTTACTCGCTTAAGAAGAAAGTCGCTTACAACTCCCTTAGTTACCTAGTAAGGTGTTGCCATCTTGATCTGATTTATTTACATAAAATCAATGCATACAAATATTGCCACATTATCAAGTCTCTTTATCCCAAACTAGTAAGCCCATTCGAACATGCCTAATATGCCTTTTCGATTTGGCTTATAATTAAGAGACTTGATAAGGTGGCAACATTGTTACGCATTGGTTTTTCTTAAATCCTTTAGCACGAAATTTTTTGAGCTTATAAGCCCAATCGAACAGTCTCAATATAGAGAAGAGATAAATGGGTGAATAAAGAGCGAATTAGACTTGGCGAATTAGGTGTCAATTTCCAATTGGAGTTTTAGTCTAATTTATAACAGATGTTTTTAGATGTGTATAACTTTAAATTGAAATAATTTCAACTGAAAATTCACTTTATTAGAAGGATATTTTTATGCTATTAGTGTTGGAATAATAATTTAGTGCATGTGAACGCATCTTTTAAACAATGGGAGTCATATCTCGGAAAATGGTTCGCACATTGTTGTCTTCCATAGCGTAGCAAGTTTCATGTAACCCCAGAGGAAGTAATAGGGCTGTATTTCTTTAAGCCGGGATAACTAGAAAAACGTTTTTTGTTTTAAAATAAATAATTATATTTTCACATTGTCGCCAACTACAATATAAATATTTGTATCAAAACAAATATTCAAAAAAATTATTTTGTGTTGTCTGTTTTGGACTTAGCCTCGATAACCATAAATTTGACTTACACTAGGTAATTTCATTGCTAAGTCCAAAATTATTTTTTCAAATTTGTTTTTACGCACACATTGATATTGCTGTTTGGGGAAAATTAAAAAAAAAATATTTTTTGTTATAATTAATTTCATTGCTAAGTTCAAAATTTTTACAACAAAATTATTTTTATACCCTCCACCTCCAGGATGGGGGTATACTAACTCTGTCATTCCGTTTGTAACACCTTGAAATATCGACCTGCGACCCTATAAAGTATATATATTCTTGATCGTCATAAAATTCTAAGACGATCTAGCCATGTCCGTCCGTCCGTCCGTCTGTTGAAAGCACGCTAGCATCTAAACGAAAGGAGCTAGAACGTTCAAATTTTCCACAAATGCGTCTTATAGTCGTAGATCGGTTGGGATTGAAATGGGGCGAAATCGGCCCAAAGTGAAAAATTTTTCCCTCACAAGGACTAAAAATACCCATAATCCCTAATATTTTAGCGTATTTAAGCATGTTTTTTTGAATATTTCTGTTTATATTTGCTTGTTATTTGGTATGCGCATTCCCCTTATAGCAAAAACGTGCACCATAAAGTGATTCTTATTTGTAGGGGGTGAAATGGGGCAAAAAAGGGATAAAAATGGTACATATTAAACGACAACAGCTAGAAACACGATATTCGGTGTGTACATTCCTCTAATTGAGTAGGTACATAATATAAAAGTATTTTTTTCCGAATTCGTACTTTTAAGGGGTAAAATGGGAATAGAGGGATAAAAATGGTACCAACCAAACGGCTGTACCTAGAATAATGAAATTGGGTGTATACATTCCTCTGATTGCATAGATAAGTAAAATACACGGATTTTTCAAAATTCGTACCTTTTGGGGTTAAAATGAAAAAAGGGGATAAAAACAGTACCAATCTAATGACCGCAGCTAGAGTCATGAAATTCGGAGTATACATTCCTCTGAGTGTGAAGACACGGAAAATAAACTGATTTTTCGAAATTCGTACTTTTTGGGGTTAAAATAAAAAAGGGGATAAAAATAGTACCAATCAAATGACCACAGCTAGAGTCATGAAATTCGGAGTATACTGCGAAGACACGGAAAATAGACGAATTTTTCGAAATTAGTACTTTCAAGGGATACAATGGTACAGAGGGATAAAAATAGTACCAATTAAACGACTACAACTAGAATGATAAAATTCTAATTGCGTAGAAACGTCAAGGGGGTAAAAATGGTACCAACCAAATGGAATAATGGAATTCGGTGTATACATTCCTCTGACTGCATAGACACGCAAAATAAAAAGTTTTTTTTCCAAATTCGTACTTTTTATTTTACGGCAAAAATTGGTTGAATCATGAAGTTAGGTTATTTTGCACTATGTACGTCTGATAATGGATTTTCAAAATTTGTACTTTTGAAATTCAAATAGAATGGAAATACAACCAAATGTAGCACCCACTATCTACCAATATTTATGGCTTTGAAAATATTTTTCAAAATATAAATAGAAGAATAGTTATTTTTTGAATTGACGTATTGGTAGCCTTGCCTTATAAGCGTGGTTTGAAATAATTAAAATATTATATTTATTTATAAAATTAATTTTTCAATATTTGTATTTGTTTTGGTTTGGCTATATTAAAAAAATTATATTTTCCTGTAATATTACTGCACTTCTACGAAAACAGACAACCTCTGTGGAATGCAATCCATGGTGGAGGGTATAAAAAGTTCGGCCCGGCCGAACTTAACTCCGTTTTAACTTGTTTCAAATTTGTTTTTACGCACACATTGATATTGTTAAAAAATATTTTTTATTTGAACTGGGATATTGTCCTGTCTGAAGACCATTTTGTATCTATTTTTAATATAATGCAAATTTATTTACAAATGCCATGGTGAAAATAAAAGATCCCCACCAAAAGAAAGTGCATACCGCCCACCATCATTTGGACATGACTACAACAAATCGCATATCCGTGAAAGCCCAAAAGAAATTATGCGGGAACCTTTTTTCTACTTGCATTTGCATTTCCATATGCATATGATTATTTTGTGCTGTTATCAAATCTGATGTTAATGCATTCTCATTCTTGAAGGAGTTTACGTTATGTTTATCACAAGATTAACAACGACCTTCAGCTACTGATAAAAAAACTACGTACATTCATAAATATTTGTATTGTATATTTAATCATCATTCGGTTAAAATGCCGGCATGTCTGGTAGCGCCTGCGAAAAAAGTGTATTGAAATATAAACAAAAACCAAAGATAACGAGAGAAAATACAAAACAAATGCGATAAAAAATCTGTCTAATCACGTGAAGGAGTAGTATTGTTATACCGACGGCAGTTTCTCGCCTTAACTCGGGAAAAATTGTGATTACAACGACGCTTTTTAATTGGATTGGACTCAGGCCAAAAGTTTTATAACACTTAGTCCCATTTCACAGTGTCTGGTTAGAGATAACAAACAGTTATACGAATCAAACTCCACACAAACTGACAGCTATAAATTTCGGTTAGCTCTAACGACGCATTGTGAAAATGGGGATTACCCTCGGTTTATATAGTTCCATTTGAGTGAACCAACAATTATACATGTAAAATTCCACACAAAGTGATTGTTAAAACTATGGGTTAGCTCTAACTTTATGTTAATGGAGCTATACGCAAAGTAATTAGTATTTTTTAATTTTCTTCAAAAACTCCGAGAGATAAGAAAAATCTGCAGGCCTATTATGCTTATTCGATTAGGCTTACTAGCTTAAGTTTTGTATGGAATTTACTTCTGTTAATCCATTTAAGAAAAATCAATGGTATCATCAAGGCTGTTAATTGTAAAATAGTAGGTCCAACCGAATAGGTCTAATGGTTATTTAGTTCTCTTAGCCGAACATGCCCACGATAGGGCCCGATCGAAAAGTGGTGGTTAGAATATGCACGGCGTGTTTTTCAGAGGTTCCATTTTCCGATAACCATTATACGGTCACAAATTAGCCAGATCAAGCAAGGATGTAGTTCGGTTTGACATTTCATTATGAATAGGCTAATGATAGAACAAATTTAGCGCGAAAATCGTTGTTCAGCGCAGGTTCACCAAATCGAACAGAAATTTTTCTAAGGTCGATTTCAAATCTGAAAACTCAGAAATCGGACACGGACAGTCTAAAAAGCCTATAATAAAGATTTATTATTTCAATTTCATTTGGAAGTTCTACGCAATTAAACACTTTTTGTAGAAGCCATGTATAAAAGTGTGGTAAAATGTATCGCTCTATCTGAAGACGAAATAACATTTGCAAATGGCGACAACTGTCAGTTTTGTTTTGACATTTGTGACAGAAATATGTATAGAGTACTCTTCGACTTGTATCCAATAAAATAAGGACTTTCTCGGTACTTAGTAATAAATTTAAAACATTTTCTAATAATGATGACCACACAAAAAAGCTACATGCTATTATTGAAAAAGTACATTGGGACAACGCATTCATTAATTTTTGAGCAACTGTATTCATTCATTGATTTAAAGGGACACTAATGGGTTGAACATTTTGCCTTAATGGTTCATTCACTCTATGAACTTGTAAAGGGTGTCCCAAGAAGAGCGCAATTTTTTAATTTTAAATAAAACACAGATATTTAAGAAAAAAATCGTGAAACTTTATTATATCGTAAAGTAGACAGAATGAGGTTATGTATGGAACAATATATCGTGCAGATGGCCGCCGCGGCTTTGCTGGCATGCACGCGATCTTTTAATGAAATTTTCAATGACCGTTTTGCATGAATGCTGCGGTATTTCATTAATGCAGCGTCCAATTTCGTCTTTTAAGGCTTGAGTCGTCGTCGGCTTATTCGCGTAGACCATCGACTTCAAAAAACCCCAAAGAAAAAAATCGAATGGTGTTAAATCGCACGATCTAGGCGGCCAATTCTCGGCCTCGTCACTGAAGATGATTTTATCGGCAAAATCAGCATTTTCATGTTGTCTCTCCAATACCCAATTAATGAACTCCCTTCGCTGTCCATGGTCAGTTGGCTTCAGTTCCTGAGTCAATTGAACTTTGTATGCATGAAGATGCAAATCTTTCGTCAAAATTCGCTGCAAAGTGGATTTGGAGACACCAATTTGCTGAGCTCGGTGTCAAATTGAGGTGGATGGAGTTTGAGCGACATCATCACGTACAGCTGCGACATTTTCGGTCGATCGACCTGATCGATGGCGCGTTGTTGTCTTTACATCACTAACAGACCCAGTTTCGGCAAATTTATCCATTAACAGTTGACTCTTTTGGAGCATTATTGTGAACCCAAATTGATCGCAATTTGCGAACTGTAGCCGCAAAACTTTCACCATTTTGGTAAAACAATTTCACAATGAGAATGCGTTGTTCATTCGTGTAGCGCTCCATTTTTACTAACCTCGTACCTTCTACTAACAAACAATAACAATTGTTCAAATGTCAAACAATGACACTTCGAATGTTGCCAGATTTAAAAATTGCGCTCTTCTTGGGACACCCTTTACATTGAGCTAGTGAGCATTGGCCCAATGAACGCGTCTTTTATTTTTAATGAATTAATACATTGAGCTAATGAACGCGTATATTAACCCAATAAACGATTACATTAATGCTAATGTATGCTTACAATGAAAACGTACATTAATTTTTATATATGACTACTTTGATGGAATGAACGAGTGTTGTAATATAAAATTAATTTATAATACATTTCTTTGGTAAATTCACCATGATTGGTGAAATATTAAAATTAATGTACTGACTCATCTAGTCTTAAATTATTTTCTGTCCTTACTTATTTAACGAGTTATTGCTACAATTTGAAAATCGAAAGTACCGTAAAAAGTCTATATAAAACGATTGTTTACGATGTATCGAATAGTTTAATACAACAAAGTTAACAAAATTCGAACTTCAACGCTGACAACCATTCCAAACCAAAACTGAAAATGAAAATGAAGTGGTTAAAGAAAGCAATAAACTAATAGCGTTGTCAGACTGCATGGGAAATCTAGTTTAAGTTGATTTCGAGCCAAATTAGGTAAGCAAGTAGTGGCTATCTTTATAGTCGCGAAATTAAGCACACAAGTAAAATTAAACATTTTATGTCTACATTTAAATATCAGATGTGTAAAATTAAACATTGAAATGTTTAAAATTCAACTCATGTTATGCTGATATTTAAACATTGAATGTTTAAGTTAATAAATATAAATATATTTACACAAATTGTTGTATTAAGGTGTGTATTTTGGAAATGTCTCCCTTTCATGCATTATATTTATTTTCTTTTCTGATTTACCTATTATTTTCCCAATAGCTTTGTTGAGAAATGTTTCAATCATTTTTAATTTATTTTTTTGTAATTTTGTGAAAAACTAAAAAATCTGTTTCGTCACTTTTTCATAAAGCAAGATGAAGTCATTTGATCAAAACCTTTTACAATAAAGCTGTTGGGGAAAAAATCTGAACATTTTTAGGACGAGAAAAAAGAAATCGAATTAGGGGATTTTTTTCATTTTCCGATCGAGCTTCTTTTTTGTACAAATCATTTTTTGTGGCGATTGAAAAAAGATATGGGATGGGACCAATAACATTGGTGCGATTTTTTAAACGCATATTCGGCAAGTGAGTTGTGCTTCTCGTTCGTTTGTGAGAATCATTTCCTTAAAGAGGTCGGGTTTGATGTTGAAAAGTCGTTGCGAAGCCACTTGACAAAACCTTTGACAGGGTGGAAATCATGATAGTGGTAGTCGGCAGCAAAGTAATAAATACCACCAGCCCATTTTTAAATAAAATTGCATTCTATTAAATATAGATGCAAAATGGTCTTGAGCCAGGATAATATCCCAGTTTATATAAAAGTAAAAATTTCCAAAATCCATTATCTCTTACGTTACACGGATAACCTACCTTCATGATTCTAGAAATTTGCTCGCTACCCGATTTATCACTTTTCCCACTTTTGTCATAAAAGTAAAACATAAAGTGCGAATTTCGCAAAATCTTTTTATCTTGCGTGTCTACACACCGATTAACATTATTCTAGCTGTAGCCGGTTAGTGGGTACCATTTTGATCACTCTGCTCCCATTGTATTCCTTGAAAAAAAAAGAATTTGGAAAAAACTTTTCATAGTAGACCATTTCATTTTTCTAGCTACGGTCATTTGTTTGGTTCAATTTTTACCCCCTAAAAGTACGAATTTCGAAAAATTCCCTTTAAAAGTACGAATTTATATTCACAGTTAGTAAACGTTTCATTATCATTCGTAATGCTCCTATTTTTATTGTCCAAGAAGTTCAAATATTTTGTAATTTAAAAACCGGTTAACCGAAATTAATACACCTGCTTCCCCGATTTGTCAAAAATTGACGATGACGGGGTTTTCTCCGGTTTTGGAATTTCTAAGCATGAGCAGAAATTATAATGTTTCACTATGCAAATTGTTCGGTTGGACTACAAAAATATTAAATACTTCTGATATTGGAAGCTTATACGCTCACTAACAGCGACAACCTTATAGTTATTATATTGTTTAAAGCCGGGACAATAAAATTCATTAGTCCTCCACTTTCCCTACGAAAATGTATTAAAGTTAATTCAAACAGTAAATATAAGGCATGAATTTTCCAAAAACAATCTAAATATTAGGATTTGCCATTACATTTTAGTAAAAACTATATTAACAAATGGACGGATATCCAAAAATTGATTTATGAAATTGATTCAGAGCATACAACAAAGGTTCTATTTCGCTTCCTGCATGTTGTTACAAACACCAGATTTTGACTTAACACTTTGTAGTACTACTGTATGGTGTAGACCATATATACAATGAATGTAAATATGAAGAAAATAAAACAAAATAACTCGCCGCCCAAATGAATTTCCTTATCGCACTTTATTTTCAATAAACACAAAAATGACCCTCTTCACAAAAAAAACTAAAATAATGAGATTTGTTTTTCGTTTTTAATTATTTTGAATTTTTGAAAGAATTATTAATATTTTTGTTCATTTCTTCATCCACTTTCTTTGAGTGCTGCCTTTGTACAAGTAGTACTCGTATTTACATACGTAGCAGATATTCTAAAATAATACTTATTTCTTATCTTCTTCACTTTTCATAGAACATTACTGAAGGCTGATTTCAGATGGTGTTGAAGATTACGAATGATGTGCTGTAATGTTAGACATCGTTACAGCAGAGCTCAGAAATAATTAGACAGAAAGAAAATGTTCTGAAACTATTAAAGTGAGTTTCTGCTGACGACCGATCGAATTGTGAACAATTTACGTCAGTCACATCAAGAAAAAAAGCGATTGAAACTGTACAAAGAGCTATTGAATCAGTAATAGAAATACATGTGTACATAGAAATAAGGTGACCAGATGTTGAGATATTTTTCGGTTTTAAATCGACGTAACATAATATTTTGTCTGTATACTAGTATACTTCGCTCTGGTTGCGTAGAATCGAATATCTTACTATATTCGTACTTTAAAGAGGGAAATGTGGGAAAACGGATAAAATGTGTACCAACCAAATATCTGCAGCTAGAATCATAAAATCTGGCTTTGTAGGCGCGCAACACAAAGAAATGTTTGGAAATTTGTACTTTTTCGAAATATGAGGTCAGAAGCTGTAGTGTGGTATAGTAAAATTGATATTTACATTCCATTGTGAAAGCGAAAGATAATGGATTTTCGATATAATGGGATAGAAATGGAACCAACCCATATGCTGTAGGTGGAACGAAATTCGACGAGCCTGTTCCTTAGTTGGTAAAATGATAAAAATTTGAAAATACCGCCAATAATCTCTAATATTTATGATATTAAAGCATACTTTCTTCAATACACTTGACGTATTATTTTGAAACAATATTTTTGTAGTATCCTATAACACTGTGCAACATTTTTGAAGTCATTTCAAAATAACCATATACGGACACCGCTACATGATAAAAGACCAAAAAAAAAAGACCCGTGTTTTTTTTTCCCCCAAAGTCATGCACTTTTTTTATGGGCCCCCAGAGATTTGAGGCCTCGGTGTAATTTTTGGAAAAAAGTGATCATATTCTCAGGCTCATATCTTGCAAACCGTTCGGAATTTTGATTTACTCTCTGAGGCAAAGTTCTAGCTCTTGTCATAAAGAACAAAAATTGTGAACATATAAAATAAAAAAAATTCATCTTCAAGGTCAAAATCGCAAAAAACTTAAAAAAATTCGATTTTTTTTAACCTTTTTTCCCCTGTTCAGGTCCATAGGTAGCAAACCGCTGAAAATTCAGGGAAACAATCAACTACAAAAATGTACCTAAGATCTCAATAAACAACTTTCTAGAACATATGAACTTCCTAGGAATTATTCTTAACACCGTTTAGGTAGCGCTTAGGTAGCCGCAAAATTGAAAAATTTCCCAAAAATTAGATTTTTTTCCTTTCACTGTGCAACATTTTTGAAGTCATTTCAAAATAACCATATTTTATATGTTCACAATTTTTGTTCTTTATGACAAGAGCTAGAACTTTGCCTCAGAGAGTAAATCAAAATTCCGAACGGTTTGTATGTTTGGATGTGTGACGAATTTAAAAAAAAATAAATTAGAAATTTTAGATATATTTCAAATTCATATATTTACATTACTGGAAATAATAATGGGTGTTTGTTTATTACTACAAACAGAACATTTTAAATTCGCTAAGTACCCATTTTTTGCGAAACCCAGCTAGGAGAATAGAAATAGAATTTGTGAAACAAAAATATCATACCGACAATACTATGACTGACATAATGTCAAATTTAAACCCTCGTGCTGGTTATACTTTAAATTTCTTGTTTTCCTAGAAGAATCGACCAAATAAAAGGTGAAAATCTTCTTAAATAACGATTAACTTTACATATGCAACCAGTAAGAAATTGTTAAAAATTCGGATACATTCAAAATTTTTCACCTGGAAACTTTCAAGAGAAATCAAATATGAATAGAAATATATCCTACGGTATTTTTAAATAACCCTACGGTATTTTTAAAGAACTAATTATTCATTTAATATTAGTTATTTATTTAATATTAATTTTTTTATATTACTTTTACATTTTAATTTTCAATCTAGTGTAGTCTCTTGTGACTGCGATTTAAATGTCCAATTTTATGACGCCCTTAATTCTGACGATTAGTCTAGAGTAAAATATTTGTAAAATGAAAAATAATCTGTAAAATATTTTGACAAAAACAATCGTCTAATTTGTAATATGTCAGTATTTTAACCTATTTCTTATTTATTACTACAATAATAAAAAGTATTTATTTTTAGATTACTATTATATTATATTGTCCTTCTCGATCACTTGATAAGGTGGCAACATTTTTATCCATTGTTTTTTCTTAAATTTATCAACAAGAAAAAATCTGGCAGTAACATTATGAGAGTAGTAAATTTCATACAAAAAATAAGATAGTAAGCCCAACCGAACAGGCCTATAGTTTAATAATCAGGAATTACATTCATATTAAAAACTATCAAAAAAAGTACGAAAACCTTGAAATAGTGTACACGGACGTGTATGGTGGGCGTTAATAGGTTAAAATAACACACCAGTTACTAAATGTTGACATTTTAAATCATATTGGACATACCTAAAATAAATTATATTTTTCCCGGGAATTCCCGGGAATGAAACTTTCCATTCCCGTTTTCCCGGGAAATGAAAAAAGTTCGGGAAACCCCAAACCCTACTTTTATCGACAATGATGACATTATCAACTAAATTCAAAATGTCCTAAAACATTTTTTAAACTATTTTATACTGCGTGTAACATTTTTTCAGCACATCATTAACTTATTATAAACAAGGAAAGGTAAATGTCGTGCGGACCCGACTATATGATCCTTCCGCACTCTATCCAAAAACAAACATTTCAAATGTTCAAAAGTTTGCTTTGACGATTAATAACGAAAGATAAATGAGGCGACACTGAAAGGATTATCGTTGCAACTATCGCTCTTTATTACATTTCAATGATCCAATAGGAAAATGAGCAATATGAAAAACCGGTTGAGACCGACATAAAAAACAGGTTTCCCGCAATTTAAAAAAAATCGGTCTCAAATAAAAAACTCGGTTGACCGGGTTTTGCTCTTGTGTTTGATCACTCTAGTCATTCGGCTCATACTTTGTTTACTTTTTTCGATACAAACCAATCAGAGCAAGGTTTCGCCGACACTTTTTTCAATTTAAAATTCGCATGGCACATTTTTCTCGATTTTACCAATGTCGCATGTGCGACATTGCCTAGTTGCACCATCTTATTGAAAGCACACAGTGTTGAAATTGCAATCTGTAAAGAGAAATTCAGCATTCATCTGGCACTCTGTGCATAACTACAAGAAAACTACTACTGCATACATCATAATAAAAAAAGTTGGCCACTCTAATTATGCGGGGATGAGTGTTAACATTTAATGTCAATTCTTATCTCCTTCAGTTCAACTACAATTACATACGCTTTATATTTTCTTTCTTTTAGTTTTAATTCAGTATTATTTTTTCTTTTTTTATTAAAAAATCTTAAGTAGTCATTTCATTATTTATTATCGCTTCGAAACTTGTCGCCGTCAAAATGAGCGCCGTTGTTGTTGTCATGGAAGCCGCTACTCAGTCTCAAACATTTGCTTGACTTTTATTGTACGTCTGCCCGTCCGGTTGACCATTGGTGCATGGTTGCCATTTCTTGTATGAATCAGTGATGAATAATATCCGAAATCCCCATATTTAATTGTGAACATACAAGGCCTGTTCGATTGGGTTTATTAGCTTACGATTAAGAGACTTGATAAGGTGGTATCATTGTTGCCCATTGGTTTATCTTAAATGGATCAACAAGAAAAATCTGGCAGCAACGCTAAGAAAAAAAATTAAGCTAGTAAGCCCAATCGAACAGGCCTACAAATTGGAAATGAGAAAACAAGTAATGGTAAGAAATAAATCAGTAACAAATTTACAAACAGCCTGAAATTATTAAACAAATAAGTAAAAATTCGATGGAGACCACGACTGTATCTAGTAAAATAATACTTAACGGATATGGTAAATAATGCACATAATTTTTAATCAAAATCGATCACTAATCAAACAACACAAAACTAAAATAAAACCAATTTCTAATTGAAATTATAATATACCAAGCCGAAGCAACTTATTAACAAAATGTCTTAGCGGAGAATCCACGTCTACTAGTGAATCATTGGTCCTTATCTCTGCTGAAATAGCAAACAGTTGTTTGCTTTTTTGCAAATACAGGGTGCGGCAAAAGTCGTGAAGGGGTTTAAAACAATTATAACTTATTTAATTTGTAATTTAAATGTATTTTTCTTACAAAATAATAAAATGTAATATCTGTAGATTTTTTATACCCTCCACCTCCAGGATGGGGGTATACTAAATTTGTCATTCCGTTTGTAACACCTTGAAATATCAACCTGAGACCCTATAAAGTATATATATTCTTGATCGTCATAAAATTCTAAGACGATCTAGCCATGTCCGTCCGTCCGTCCGTCCGTCTGTTGAAAGCACGCTAGCATCTAAATGAAAGGAGCTAGAACGTTCAAATTTTCCACAAATGCGTCTTATAATCGTAGGTTGGGATTGAAATGGGGTGAAATCGGGCCAAAGGTAAAAATTTTTCTCTCACAAGGACTAAAAATACCCATAATAATCCCTAATATTTTATAGTATTTAAGCATATATTTTCTATATGTCTGCTTGTACTTGCTTAATATAATAATAATAATTAATATAATAATATTAATAATAATGGGTATGCGCATTCCCCCGGTAACAAAAACGTGCACCTTAAAGTGATTATTATTTGTAGGGGGTGAAATGGGTCCAAAAAGGGATAAAAATGGTACATATTAAACGACAACAGCTGTAAACACGAAATTCAGTGTGTATATTCCTCTAAAGGAGTAGATACATAATACAAAAGTATTTTTTCCAAATTAGTACTTTTAAGGGGTAAAATGGGAATAGAGGGATAAAAATGGTACCAACCAAACGGCTGACCCTAGAATAATCAAATTCGGTGTATACATTCCTCTGATTGCATAGACACGTAAAATACACGGATTTTTCAAAATTCGTACTTTTTGGGGTTAAAATGAAAAAAGGGATAAAAATAGTACCAATCAAATGACCGCAGCTAGAGTCATCAAATTTGGAGTATACATTCCTCTGACTGTGTAGACACGGAAAATAAAGGGATTTTTCGAAATTGGTACTTTTTGGGGTCAAAATGGAAAAAGGGGGTAAAAATGGTACCAACCAAATGGCCGCAGCTGGAATCATGGAATTCGGTGTATACATTCCTCTGACTGCATAGACACGCAAAATAAAAAGTTTTTTTAATTTTTGCTTTTTCTTTTACGGCAAAAATTGGTTGAATCATGAAGTTAGGTTATTTTGCACTATGTACGTCTGATAATGGATTTTCAAAATTTAGACTTTTGGAATTAAAATAGAATGGAAATACAACCAACTGTAGCACCCACTATCTACCAATATTTATAGTATTTAAGCTTTTTAAAAAATATATAGAGAAGAATATTTATTTTTTGAATTGACGTATTGGTAGCCTTGCCTTATAGGCGTGGTTTGAAATAATTAAAATATTATATTTATTAATATTTTTTTTTATATTTGTATTTGTTTTGATTTGGTTATATAAAAAAATTTATTTTCCTGTAATATTACTGCAGTTCTATAGAAAATGGACATCCTCTGTGGAATGCAATCAATGGTGGAGGGTATATAAAGTTCGGCCCGGCCGAACTTAACGCCGTTTTTACTTGTTTTAAGTTAATGTGTGAAAGATTACGTCACGTAAGTGAGCACCATTTTGGTTTATTGATATACACCCTCTCTTTTAAATATCCCCAAAAGAAATAATCAGGTGCTGTTAAATCCAGCGAAAGGGCCGGCCAATTGAATGCTGAATTTTTGGAAATTAAACGTTCGCCAAAAATCTCCCTTAGGAGGTGCATAGTGGTGGAACCATATCTCTGGATTGTCAGAAAGAGCTGGCCTTAAAAAATTTTGGAGCAGAGAGACCTGCCACATATTTGTTGCTGAGCAGAGCGCCTTCGACTTGATGTTCCAGGATTCTCCTCAATGCTCTCCTGAACGAGTTGAATATTTTCTACATTTCGCTTCGTGGAAGATCCCTCACTGAGCCTTGTTCCCGAAATCGCGTCACTGAGCGTCGAATCATTGATTCAGAGGGTGAATTCCGCACATTAAAATGACGACGATAGGCTCGTTGAGTTTGAATTATTGATCGATGAAGTTCAAAATAAAATTCTATGATTTTGGTTCGTTGGATGACGTTGTAACTTTCCATGATTAAACTTCCAGATTTATTTTACAAGTCCTAAAAAGAAACAGGGGGAAACAAATTAAATTAGAAAAGTTATTAATTTTTCAAACCCTGTACATCAGACTCTCGAAATATATATTTTACATGTGATAATATAATTAAAAATGCATAGTTAATTTATTCAACTGGCTCGCATTTGGTTTTATAAGTAATCAATTAAGTATTCAATCGACCACATATTTAGAGCACCTCAAAACAAGAAAAAAATTGATCTGTTAGTTATAGAGTTATCGGACGTTAAAGTTTGAAAAAAAATTCGTTCCAATGGTTTCAAAATCGAAAGTTAGAAGAAACAAGTAAGAAGGGGTTAAGTTCGGCCGGGCCGAACGGAGTACATTCAACAGTATTATCAGCAGATTAGAGGCTGTCGACATTACATAGAAGTGCACTACCATATTAGGAAAATTGTGATGCTTCATTATTATAATATTAATACTCCTCTACTATATATAAATATAAAACTTCAAGTGTAATCAAAAAGTGAATTATTATTAGGTAGAAACAAGTATTTAAAATTATTTTTAAAAAATTTTATTCTTTGGAATTTTGTAATCCTGCGAAGGAGCTATAGAATGAAGAAATACAAAAAAAAACTAAAAATGCCAATTAACTCAATTTCATACCCTCCACCTCCAGGATGGGGGTATATTCACTTTGTCATTCAGTTTGTAACACTTTGAAACATTCGTCGGAGACCCCATAAAGTCCCCCCGTATGTCTGTCTGTCTGTTGAAAGCACGCTAACTGCTGAACGAAATGAGCTAGGAGTTTCAAATTTTCCGTAAATGTGTCTTAATGTTTGCAGATCGCTTGGGATTAAAGTGGGCGAAATCGGTCCAGAGGGAAACATTTTTTCCTAACAAGGACTGAATATACCCCCTAATATTTTGATAATTTAAGCATTTTTTTTGAAAATTTTTGTTTTTTATACACTTGTTATTTGTTGCACACATTCTTCTACCAACGTGAAAACACCAAAAAGTAGAAACAATTTAGCGGGTGAAATGTGGAAAAAGGGATAAAATGGTACCGATGATACGACAAAAGCTAGAAACATGAAATTCTAATTTCGTGTACGTGTAAAATAGAGGGAATTTTTCGAAATTCTTACTTTTAAGGGATAAAATTGGAAAATATGGATAAAAATGGTATCAAACCGCGGAAGTTGAAATCATGAATTAATGTATGCATTAATCTGACTCCGAAGATGCGAAACATAAAGGAAATTTTCGAAATTTGTACTTTTTTGCAGAAAATGGGGATAAAAAACCAAACGGCTGCAGTTAGAATAGTGAATATCGATGTGTACATTGCTCTTACTGTGTAGATGCGAAAAATAAAGATATATTTCGATATTCAAACGTTCAGGATCAAAACAGGATAAAATTAGTACCAAGCAAACGGCTGTAGTTAGAATCATGAAATTCAGTGTTTACACTCGTCTGCCTTCGTAGACACACAAAATATGAGTATTTTCCCAAATTCATACTTTTAGGGTCAACATGAAAAAAGAATAAAACTGGTACCAAGCATACGGATGTACCTAGAATCATGAAATTAGGTGTGTACATTCCAATGTGGATCCGAAATATCTGTAACTGAATCAAGAAATTGCAAATGGGCGGAAATGTTTCTCCCTAATGACGCCTGACAATACACATAATATTTAGGGCACATATTTGAAGATTGCTGCCTCATGTTCACTTTTTGATTACAATTCCAGTATTATATTTATAAATAGCAATGGACTATATTTTATTATGATAATGCTATTATTTAAAACTGTGCACATAAGTATGCCTTATAATTTCTATATTTCAGTAAACAAATATAGTAATGTGCATATCAAATATCACAATTTTCCTAATATGGTTCCGCACTTCTATGTAAAGCCGACAGCCACTAATCTGCCGGTAATACCGTGGAAGGCACTCCGTCGTGGAGGGTATATACGATTCGGCCCGGCCGAACTTCGTCTACGTCTACGGCTGTACAGTGTTTACAGTTTGTGGAATATATGGTTGGGTTATTTTGGGGCGGATTACAGGTCTAACGCACCAACCGATTATTTACGTTCTTGGATGAACACGCGGCACATATCAACTCACTACACCCCAGGTGAAGTCAATGACCAGATGAACGAAGGACCAGGTTAAACCCGATTAGACCATTGCTTGGTATCCAACATCCCCTCCGTCACGCCTAAAATCAGTTCCGAAATTTAAATTACTCCCTACTTTAAATTTTCTGATTCAATTGACAACCCTTCCAGAATAGTGATACATCATACGAGTACAAGTACATTTGCATTTGGTTGCATGGCCTAGCGGGGCAACAGCTTTAAGTTCTCCTTACATGTATATATAAATATGTATAACATTTAACGGTTATTTTGTTGTAGTCGTCCATATTTTGCTGATAATACAAAGTTTTATTATACATCCATTACATATTCATTAGCTGCGTTTTTTCGTATCTTATATACGTTTATATACTTAAGTTAACGTGAAACTTTTTGTACGTTAAGTCTACCCTCGATAAAAGTGTTACCAACATAAAATAATTTCCTTCAAAAACGATAAAAATTTATTGTTTACTTGTCATGAGATTTAAACAATTAAAAAACAAGCAGAAAGTTTATTTGCCAAAACTAATAAATTATTGTGAAATTCTTTGCTTTTGCGAAATATTCATCATCGAACAGGGTTATGTCTAATACCGAATGCATTCGAGATTCATTTAACTTATAAAATTTATTATAACAAGAATAACTTCGTTCTTTCCTGTTTCTTGGATAATGCTCGCCAGCTACATTTTTTTCATGGGCCACCGTTTTGTCCAATTTTATAAATTTTGTAGTGCATGTCTCCAAGGCTTTCTTTCTTTCTTAAGATTCATAACTCCACTATTGGTTCCTCAAAGTCCTTGCTGAATATATCATTATTACTTAAATTTGGATTAGTATATTTATTAGCTCCTTGATTATCTTTTATAATATATTCATATACAGTGAAATTCCTCAGTTGGACAAATTTCACGAGCACGGATATTTCATTAATTTGTCCATACAAATAATTTGTCAGTTCGTGAAGTTGCAAAAAGCTAATACCATAAAGATTAAATTGTTTATTTTTTTTATACCCTCCACCTCCAGGATGGGGGTAACTAACTTTGTCATTCCGTTTGTAACACCTTGAAATATCGACCTGATACCCTATAAAGTATATATATTCTTGATCGTCATAAAATTCTAAGACGATCTAGCCATGTCCGTCCGTTTGTTGAAAGCACGCTAGCATCTAAACGAAAGGAGCTAGAACGTTCAAATTGTCCATAAATGCGTCTTATAGTCGTAGATCGGTTGGGATTGAAATGGGGCGAAATCGGCCCAAAGGGAAAAAATTTTCCCTCACAAGGACTAAAAATACCCATAATAATCCCTAATATTTTAGCGTATTTAAGCATGTTTTTTGAATATGTCTGTTTATATTTGCTTGATATTTGGTATGCGCATTCCCCTTATAGCAAAAACGTGCACCATAAAGTGATTCTTATTTGTAGGGGGTGAAATGGGGCAAAAAAGGGATAAAAATGGTACATATTAAACGACAACAACTAGAAACACGAAATTCGGTGTGTACATTCCTCTAATTGAGTAGATACATAATATAAAAGTATTTTTTCCAAATTCGTACTTTTAAGGGGTAACATAGGAATAGAGGGATAAAAATGGTACCAACCAAACGGCTGTACCTACAATAATGAAATTCAGTGTATACATTCCTCTGATTGCATAGATAAGTAAAATACACCGATTTTTCAAAATTCGTACTTTTTGGGGTAAAATGAAAAAAGGGGATAAAAATAGTACCAATCTAATGACCGCAGCTAGAGTCATGAAATTCGGAGTATACATTCCTCTGAGTGTGTAGACACGGAAAATAAACTGATTTTTCGAAATTCGTACTTTTTGGGGTTAAAATGAAAAAAGGGGATAAAAATAGTACCAATCAAATGACCGCAGCTAGAGTCATGAAATTCGAAGTATACATTCCTCTGAGTGTGTAGACACGGAAAATAAACTGATTTTTCGAAATTCGTACTTTTTGGGGTTAAAATGAAAAAAGGGGAAAAAATAGTACCAATCAAATGACCGCAGCTAGAGTCATGAAATTCGGAGTATGCATTCCTCTGACTGCGTAGACACGGAAAATAGACGAATTTTTCGAAATTAGTACTTTCAAGGGATACAGTGGTACAGAGGGATAAAAATAGTACCAACTGAACGACCACAGCTAGAATGATAAAATTCTAATTGCGTAGAAACGTCAAGGGGGTAAAAATTGTACCAACCAAATGGGCGCAGCTGGAATCATGGAATTCGGTGTATACATTCCTCTGACTGCATAGAGACGCAAAATAAAAAGTTTTTTTCCAAATTCGTACTTTTTCTTTACAAGTACGTCTGATAACGGATTTTCAACATTTGTACTTTTGGAATTCAAATAGAATGGAAATACAACCAACTGTAGCACCCACTATCTACCAATATTTATGGCTTTGAAAATATTTTTGGAAATATAAATATAAGAATATTTATTTTTTGAATTGACGTATTGGCAGCATTACCTTTTAAGCGTGGTTTGAAATAATTAAAATATTATATTTATTTGTAAAATTAACTTTTCAATATTTGTATTTGTTTTGGTTTGGATATATTAAAAAAAATATATTTTCGTGTAATATTACTGCACTTCTACGAAAACCGACAACCTCTGTGGAATACAATCCATGGTGGAGGGTATATAAGCCGTTTTTACTTGTTTTGTTTGCAAAGGTTCATTATTGGCAAAACGCAAGCTGCAGAAATCAATAAAAACAAAGAAACAATTGTACAAATCTAAATGGCAGTCTGAAGCTAAATTTTCTCCAATATATGGCCCATTATAAAGGCAAATGCAATGGAAATAACAGTCAAATTAGACGTAAATAATTTTAATGATTCAGATGGAATAATATTTCATAAGGAATTACATGTACATTGCTGGAGAAGCTACAGATCTAAATTATGGTGTCGAGCAGTTCAGGACAAAGCTGACATTATTATTGAGGGGACATTTACAACACAGATGAAAGCCGACTTTTCTTTCACGCGAAGTAACAGAACTCTCGCTCTAAAATCAGAAAAATGCATTGAAGGTAAACTCTCTTATATCCTTGTCAGTGCATGCGAAATCTAGCAAAAATGACGTAAAATATAAATTTTGTGTGGGATCGGACATATTATTTGTAAAATGTTGATAGATATGTATTTTAAATTAAGATGTTTTTTGAAATATAAAAACTGTAAAACAGACAAGAAATATATAGAACTAGCAGTACCCGCTGCTTCGCACGCGAAAAAGCCAGTTATTTGTTACTTTTATCCGTCTTAGTTTTTGGATAGTATTTATTTAATTTTCTTTTGGTGGATATAGATAAATCTAAAATAGTAATTTGGAAACCTCCTATTAGCTAGCACTCACACACGTTGTCTACGTTGTCAGAGAAATTTAAACACAAAATTTCACGACTATAGCTGAAATATTTTAGTTGGTACTATTATTATCCCGCTCATTGTTTATAAGTACAAACTTAGAAAAATTCGTTTAGATTTGCGCTTCTCGTTGTCAGTGGAACTTACACACACATTTCACGACTATAGCTCCAATACTTTAGTTGGTACTACTTTTATCCCTTGTTGCTCACCCCCTATAAGAAAATTTCAAAAAATCCATTTAGATTGCGCTTTACAAACAGTTTACACTCCAAATTTCCCGAGTATAGCTGCAATTCTTAAATTGGAACCCTTTTTGTCCCGCCTACCCCCTAAAAAGTACAAATTACTGCGCTTCTACATGGTCAGAGGAATTTACATACCAAATTTCACGATTCTAGCTGTAATACTTTAGTTGGTACCATTTTTATCCCTCTCGCCCCCTAAAAATACAAATTTCGAAAAAATCTATTTTACTTCATTTCTATATGGTCAGAGGAATTTGCATACCAAATTTCGCGATTCTAGCTGTAATATTTTAGTTGGTACCATTTTTATCCCTTTTTGTCCCGCTCGCCTCTTAAAATCCAATTTTTCTTCGTTTCTATATGGTCAGAAGAATTTACATAACACATTTCACGATTCTAGCTGTAATACTTTAGTTACGGCTACTGCCGTTTAGTCAGGACGAAGGTTCGATGTTTATCCCTTTTTGGGCCATTTTATCCCCTAAAAGTACGAATTTCGTAAAACCCTTTCTTAGTCGACGTCTACGTCATATTTGGGAACTATCCTGAAAATTTCACGACCCTGGCTTCAGCCGTTTGGTCTGGGGGCTGGTCAATGATAAGTCAGTCAGTCAGTCAGTCAGTCAGTAACGCAACTCTTTTATATATATAGATTATCAGATAGTCTACTTCTATTTTTATTGGAGAATATAGAGAATGATACTGCTCATCCAACAGATGTAATATTAATAAATAAAATTAAATACCATGATTTAATTCTCAGTTCCTTTTTCTGTAGCATTTATATTTTAAGCCAGTAATATTGTATTTATTTTAATACATATGTATATAGAATGATAGTGGTCTAAGTCAAAAATCCAAAAAAATGAGATAGGCCAATTTTTCTATTTAGTTTGATCAGATCTCTTATTTAAGGATGTCACTTTTGAAATATTCGTCGGAGACCCCATAAAGTATATACATATATTCTGTGCCGTGGTAAAATTCTAAGACGATCTAGCCATGTCCGTCTGTCTGTCTGTTGAAAGCACGTTAACTGCCGAACGAAATGAGCTAGGAGGTTCAAATTTTCCGTAAATGTGTTATATGGTTGCAGATCGCTTGGGATTGAAAGTTGGCGAAATCGGCCCAGAGGGAAAAAAATTTCCCTAACAAGGATTGAAATACCTCCTAAGGTTTAGATTATTTAAGCAATTTTTTTGAAAATGTTTGTTTTTATAAACTTGTTATTTTTTGCACACATTCTTCTACTAACGTGAAAACACCAAAAAGTACAAAAAATGGGGCAAAAAGGGATAAAAATGGTACCAATGATACGTAAACGGCTATAAACACGAAATTCGGTGTGTACATCCCTATAATTACGTAAACACGCAAAATAGAGGGAATTTTTCGAAATTCGTACTTTTAAGAGATATAATTGGAAAATAGGGATAAAAATGGTACCAACCAAAGCGCTGAAGTTGAAATCATGAAATTCGGTGTGTGCATTTATCTGACTGTATAGACGCGAAACATAAAGGAATTTTTCGAAATTTGTACTTTTAGGCAGAAAATGGGCCAAAGGGGGGGAAGATAGGTACCAAACGGCTGCAGTTAGTAAAGTAAAATTCGGTGTGTACATTGCTCTGACTGTGTAGATATATTTCGATATTCGTACCTTAAGGATCAAAACGGGATAAAATTGGTACCAAGTAAACGGCTGTAGTTAGATTCATTAAATTCAGGGTTTACACTCGTCTGTCTTCGTAGCGTCAAAATGAAAAAAGAATAAATCTGGTACCAAGCATTTCAATGTGGACCCGAAATAAACGAATCTGTAACTGAATCCAGAAGTTGCAAATGGGGGGAAATGTTTCTTCCTAATAACGCCTGACAATACGAATATTTAGGAAACATTTTTGAAGATTGCTGCTCCATGTTCACTTTTTGATTACAATTCCAGTATTATTTATGATAATATATTTTATTATGATAATGAAACAATGCAATTTTTTTAAACAGTGCGCATAAGTATGCCTTATAATTTCAAATAGTAAACAAAAAAAATAATAATGCATAAAAAATATAACAATTTTTCTAATATGGTTCCGAACTTCTATGTAAAACCGACAGCCAATAATCTGTCGATAATACTGTGGAAAGCACTCCGTCGTGGAGGGTATAAAAGATTCGGCCCGGCCGAACCTTTTTACTTATTTTATTTATAATGTCCACTTTCAGTGATTAGTAGTAGGATATTCTAAGAAAAAAATTTGTTCTTCGGTGGAAAAATATTTTTCAATTGACTCAAACATAAACCGTTGCATATCTCAGAACGGATAAAGTGTGACTTAGACCACTATCATTTGGATTTATTAGTAAAAATATTTATAATATCAAAAATTCTGAAATTGAATTATCACAAAATATCACTAAATTCAGTTGCAACCTTCTATTCTGTTATTTTCACGTTAAATCAATTATATAAGTTAAATTACCATATTCATGGTAGTTTTGTTTTGTATCTCCTAGCTGACACATATTTAATTAAAAGTGATATTTGTTTCATTATTTTAGTGCTTTTCATAACGCTTAATTTACATGATCAGATAATACAATTTAATTGAACAACAAAAGTTTCATATAAGTTAGAATTTAAAAACATGAATCCATGAATTTGCACTATAAGTTGGCAGCAGATTATGCGACCTGGAAAATAACATTAATGATCTTGAAATAAACGGGAGACCAATGCGCGTTGTTTCTGAAGTGAGTAACATATCAATACCTCCCAGCTTCGGTGGATTGACACCATTTGATGTATTTAAATTTCAGTTTGAAATGGTGGCCATCAAAAATTGTTGGAATGACAACGATAAGGCAAGGCAGCAGAAGTTCTACAAAGCATTCCAATTACTTCCAGAAACAACTATGGATAATTGATGCAACCAACCAAACACTTTTATCACATAATTTAAATACCTACCATGTGCACTATATTCCATATTAATACTTAAAATATATTGTCCACCAAATTTGAGAAAACACTAATTAGGAAGTACAAGACTGCTATTAACAGCAGACATTGTTTGCTGCCCATCAGCAGGCACTTTTTCTGCTGAAAATTGCTGCTGTTAATTAAAATTAAAAAGATTAATGGCGCCGGGTCTTATTTTTTTATTTGTCCGAGACAAATGCTAATAAAATGCATTATATTTTTTCTAAAAAGCATGTTTAATATATTCAACTGGGTCACAGTGGGTTGATGAATCCGTTTAATAGTTATTCTATTTCTCTAAATTCTTTCCGATGATACCCGACGATGATAGACTGACTATAGCTTTGAAATTTCTGATAGTCCTCAAAATATTTTACTCAGAGTCCTTTACAATGACAAAATAATCTGAATTTAGCGCTAACAATCGGTTTTAGCTGTCAGTTAGTGTCACTAATTTAGCTATATATCCATTAGGCACACATACAGTCTGAAACTGCAGCACAAATAATGATATGCTCGCTGATATAAATAATATAAATGCAATAATATATAAGCAAAATAAAATTAGCATGCCCTTAATGTATTCAATAAAAAGTTAATAGTTTTTTTTTGTTTTTAGACAGCAGTTTTTGCGTGAGGTGGGCAAAGAAATGACAAAGCAGCAAGTCTGCTTTTTTCCTTTTCAGCAGATAAAGTCTGCTGCAACAGCAGACTTTTCTACTGTTTATACACTCCACGAGAGTATTATGGCTTTGTGCATTTGTTTGTAACACCCAAAAGGAAGCGAGATAGACCCATTGTTAAGTATACCGATCGACTTAGAATCACTTTCTGAGTCGATTTAGCAATGTCCGTCTGTCCGTCTGTCTGTCTGTCCATCTATTGTTGTAATCAAATTACAGGTCGCAATTATGGTCCGATCTTAACAAAAATTGGAACAAGTAAGTTTTGTGGATCAAGGACGAACGCCATTTAATTTGAAGAAAATCGGTTCAGATTTATATATAGCCCCCATACAAATGTCGCTCCCGATTTGACATTTTCCGCTCTAGAAACCACATATTGCACCCAATTTTCTTTAAATTTGGCACAATATCTTATAATCCAACTACAAACATCTATGCAAAAATTGGATAAGATCGGTTCAGATTTAGATATAGCCCCCATACAAATGTCGCTCCCGATTTGACATTTTCCGATGTAGAAACGACATATTGTACCCGATTTTCTTCATATTTGGCAAAACATCTTATAATCCAACTAGAAATACCTATGCTGAAAATGGGTAAAATCGGTTCAGATTTAGATATAGCCCCCATTCAAATCTCGCTCCCGATTTGACATTTTCCGCTCTAGAAACCACATATTGTACCCGATTTTCTTCAAATTCGACACAACATCTTATAATCCAACTAGAAACACCTATGCAGAAAGTGGGTAAGATCGGTTCAGATTTAGTTATAGCCCCCATACAAATGTCCCTCCCGATTTGACATTTTCCGCTCTAGAAACCACATTGTACCCGATTTTCTTTAAATTTGGCACAACATCTTATAATCCAACGCTTTAGAAACCGCATATTGTTCTCGAGTTTCTTTAAATTTGGTACAACAGCTTATAATCCAAGTAAAAAACCTATAGTGAAAGTGGCTAATATCGGTTCAGATTTAGATATAGCGCAAATGCAAATGTAGCTCCCAAAGGTTTAACCGATTTTGGCCAAACTATACATATTATATTTCACCTATTTCGTTCCAGAATTCAATATACCCCCATACAAATGACCTTTCCGATTTAACATTTTTTGTCAAACACATACATTTAAAGGATACAAAAATCTTTCCCGTTTTCACTTTTTCACCGAATTAAATTGTATTCGGATTGAAAGTGGAGTGTATCATAGAGTCGGCCCCGCCCGACTTTAGCCTTTCCTTACTTGTTTTACAGTCAAACTCTTTTGAGTGTAGAATGAAAGCAAGCCCTGTGAACACTTTTGGAACTAAACTATAAAAATACTTATTTGAGAGCGTGCAGATTTACAACTGATCTTCATATTTATCCCATGAAACCCAAAGGCATTTTTGTTCTTTATCAGATGATGTGTTCTTTATCAGATTTTGCCATAAAATATATAGAGAAACAAAATGTAAAATATGACTTTTGACCAGTGAAATGGGTCATTTGTCCTACACTCAAAATAATTTGTTAGTAAAAGAAAGCAAACAGACTGCTGAAAAAAACAGATTTTCTGCTGAAAAAACAGTGACAGCAGATTGTCCCTGCTAAAATAGCAAACAGTTGTTTGCTGTTTTTTGGAACAAAATTATTCTCATATCTTGAAAAGAAAATTATATCATGAAAGAAAAAAATCGTTATCTTGAAACTTTAAGCATATGTAAAGAACAGTACGACATATAAATATAAACAAAACGAATAACAAATCTTATTTTTAAAATTGATATGCTTATTTTTTATTAAAAATTCCTTTTCATCCCCTTAACCATCATTGTCATAGCAGTATTTAATAAAATACGCATTCAAATAACTCTTAAAAGAGTTAACATTTTAAGATTTATTGTACATATAATACAAATTATCTTGAACACTAAAATAATGTACAATTTTTTTACAATATTAATGATTATAATAATATTTTTCAGAAATATCTATCATATTTCGTATGTTTTCTAACCTATCGTATTAATGTGGTTACCTTCGAAAAGATTCTCTATATATATAAACTATTAAATGGGGCTATTCTGAACACATTAACCCACTGCAAGCCAATTGAAATAATTGAATATATTAACAATACATTTAGAAGGAAAGTTATTACATATAACTTATTATTATTTGAAAGATATATTTTGTTATAGTCATATTGTCACGAGCTAATAGAAATTGAAGTTCCGTCAGCCTGAATGGCTTTTAACTCCAGAACGCTCATTCTTTATCTTATTTTTATATTTTAATTAACAGCAGTAATTTTCAGCAGACTACAAACTCTTCAACAGTTTGAATCCTGATGCAAAACTGCAGATTAACTGTTGTTATAGCAGAAGATCTGCTTTAATAGCAGAAAAAGTGCCTGCTGATAGGTAGCAAACAATCTCCGCTGTTAATAACAGGCATTTTTTTCTTAGTGTATAGTACTAGGTAGAAATTTCGAGTCTTCTTCACATCTTCAAAGAAATGTGCGAGTCGTACGGAATACGCAAGAACGACACGTTGCATCCTCAATCTAACGGCATGGTGGAAAGCTTCAATCACACCCTTGAGGAATATGTGAGGAAAGTCGTCGGTCAGGACCAAAAAGACTGGGATGGACATATCCCAAAATTCGTATGGATCGGCCATCCACGGCTCAAATACTCTGGAGATCTGGAATTTGGCTCCAAAGCTTTTTACGCCATGAAATTATGATGATCATTGATAAAATTAAAGTCATGTACTACATGGCAGCAAATTCCGAAGGATTCCACGAAGATCAGCTTTGTAACCCACAACGAAAGAAAGGACTATCCGCGAAACTGCAAACTCGCTGGGAAGGTCCTTACAAGGTTATTAAAAGAATAAAAGACGTTGTGTATCGAATTCAAAAGAATGGATCCCCAAGATCGACGGGAGATTATGCCTACTCAGGACGAATAGGATGTAGGAATGTAGTTTTAGACTTAATTTAATTTAAGATTTGAATTGAAATTTGGATGTAACGGAAAGAATTGTTTAGCCCTCTCTGATTGAAACACACTGTGGATGTCTCCTTATATCCTTAACTAAACCACGTAGCAAAGATAATGGAAATACATTGACTAAACAAAGTTCTCAGAGAAATGTGTAGTAGGAAGGAAATTATTTAGATGGCTCTGAATGGCGTTTTGGAGAGAAAATTTCCCTTATTTTCTAAAAACTGCAATAAATGGAAAATAAAAGCAAAATAAAGTGTGGTATTTGACGTATAATCATAAAAATCATTGGAATTAACTCTTACTTCATTCGTTTTCTTTAAATTTTCAGTATTATAAGCGAAAGAGAGAACCAAATTGAGTGCATTAGAATGTACTTTGAGTGAAATAGAATGAACTTTTTACACATTCGCCACCTAGTGGTCTTGATAAAAACTACAACTATTTTATCTATGTATTTCCATTATCTTTGGAAAGCGCAAAGATAATGGTAAATTTAACAGTTTTGTTAAAGTCCATTGAGTTTAACAAGTAAAGGGTGATTTTTTAAGAGCTTGATAACTTTTTTTTTAAAAAAAACGCATAAAATTTGCAAAATCTCATCGGTTCTTTATTTGAAACGTTAGATTGGTCCATGACATTTACTTTTTGAAGATAATTTCATTTAAATGTTGACCGCGGCTGCGTCTTAGGTGGTCCATCCGCTTAGTCCAATTTTGGCATTTCCACGTTTTTGAGTAACAGAGACCCAATTGGTGCGAACGGCGACGAATCGAAAATTGGTGGTCATCATTAACACTGGCCGATACAGCTGCGATATTTTCTTCAGTTCGCACTCTACGTAAGCGTGTTGGTGGTTTAATGTCCAACAATGTAAATTTGGTGCGAAATTTAGTCACAATAGCCCGAATAGCCGCTTCAGTGGGTCGATTAAACTGACCATAAAATGGAAGCGCGCAATGAACTTTCTTAACAGAGCACGCATTTTGATAATAAAATTCAATAATTTGCAAGCGTTGTTCGTTTGTAAGACGATTCATGATGAAATGTCAAAGCATACTGAGCATCTTTCTCTTTGACACCATGTCTGAAATCCCACGTGATCTGTCAAATACTAATGCATGAAAATCCTAACCTCAAAAAAATCACTCTTTACATACATAATTTATTACATTTTTCATACATTTACTTTAGAATGTGAAGGTAGAGAATATGAGAAAAAATAGGGTCATTTAGGTTCAGAACGGCAAATGTTTCGAAATTATTGAAAAAAAGTTATTTCAAATTACTCTTGTTCTTCAAAAAACTAGATTGAAAGAGAAAATATTCTGATTCTGCCGCCACCTTGTGCAAAGTAGCCGAACATGAGTTTGTGTACCAAGAGAATCTGCAAATTCATTATCTTTGTATACAAATTCATGTTCGGCTACTTTGCACAAGATGGCGGCAGAATCAGGAGAGGTATTGCAGACTTTTGACTTTTGTCATCCAGTAAGATTGAGGAACTCTAATGTGCACAGTGTTACCGCTGAGAAATTTCAAAAAGTATCACAAAAAGGGGATTTCTTCAAAAAAAGTGGCACATTTGTTAGAAAAAAGTGGCACAAAAAGTGGCACACTTTTTTAGACAGATTACATGAAGTTAACAAAAACAATTCATTTGTATACATATATAACTAACTGTAAACTGCAAACTCTAAACTTTTTCGTATTTTGTGGTAGTATCTTATAAAAAATAAATAGCTGTCGTCAATACCTTTCCTAAATCATGTAGATCGGAAATAAATTGACGTCGCAGAGCTCATTTTTGTAAAGAATTGTTTCCAAGAATTATAAGTTTTTAGCTGTAACTTTGAAAACTCACAAAAAATCAATAAGCGTCCAATAATATGACAAATGAATGAAAAAATTATATTTTAAGTGCTTCCAAAGGTCTATAAATTCATAGAAAAATTTGGACAGAAATGCAACATAAAAAAATACACGGGAAAAACATGATTTTTAGAGGTGTTTTCAGGAGCGTTTAGCTCACAGATGTCTTGACCCAGCGACGAAATATTTTGCAGGTTATCATTAAACAATCCCATCTTCATTTCTGGGGGGTGACCGCAACAGTTCATTTTCGTGACACATATATATATATATATATACTAAACTAAAAAATAAATTAAATCACATTTTGGTATTTATTTTTAGTTACTTTTTGGTAACTTCTTTCCCATAATTTTCAATGAGAACCTATGTTTCATTATTGTCAGCTTAGAAAAACGCGATTTTATATAAACTCTTGAAAATATTTTTATAATCGATATCTCTGTAAACATTATAAACTGTTTTTTAATGTTTTTAAAAATTTGTTTGTCATCGAAACTATATCTTGTGTGAAGTCTCACTTTGAAAACTTTTGTTTAGTAAGAATATAAATTTTAAATATATCTTATTTTTTGTTGACAGTTCTTGTTGAATAATTTTATTAGGGATGTTTTTCTTTAAGCCGGGATAACAAGCTGCGATAACAAAAACGTTAATAAAAATTTACTTTTTTGCTCAAAATAAAAAAATATCAAAAGAAATCAATCAAAAGAAAATTTCAAAAAAATATTTTGTGTCGACTTTATTGGACTTAGCCTCGACGACGGAGAACGATTGTTCCTGTCGCTTCGAAAACAATTCTTTATTTTTGGCTTTCGGATACACGCCCAAAATCTATTTTTCCCGGCTTGACAGAGAAAATAATTGCCACTTTATTGGCACAACGGTAACACTGGTTGGCTCTCACTCTCTGTGCTCTCCTGTGGTGAAATCAGCAAACTCACCACTTGCGCTGTCTTTATGCTCTCTCATTCTTACATTGCGCTGTCTTTATGCTCTCTCATTCTTAAATTGCAGATTCTCCCATTCTAATCCATTCTATACTCCCCTAATACTCAACTCTGCGCTCTGCTTCTACTCCTTCTACTAAAAAGAAATTAGATTAAAATTTAAAAAAAAATTTAAATTCAACATAAAACAGGAAGAAGAGAGTAATGGCAACAAATAAACAATTTCATTTTCGCAAAGCTCAGAAAGGTGATTTAAAAGACGTCATGGAAATGATCCAGGTGGGACACTGAAGGGGCTGACGACGATTAGATTAGATTAGAGATTACAGAAGTAGTACACTGAAAGAAATTTTCATCTGTTCTTCTTTTTAGGAGTTGGCTGATTTTGAAAAAATGAGCGATGGTCCTCAATTAAGTGAAAGAGGTAAGCGCGAATAAAATGCGCATTTAGTAAATAATTCTGGTAATTGACATACCTGTTTGTTCATCGATTAGATCTTTTAAGAGATTCTGGATTAGACGGGGGTCCTGAATATTGTCATATTTATGTTCTGGATCTAGTAGGAACAGATAAAACGTAAGTCTTCCTGTAAGATTTGTCGAGAGGGTCGTTTACACTTACAGATTTTTCCTACAAATTCGAGTTTACAGCTCTGTAAGGATTTTTCAGAAAAAAAAAACGATCTATTAGATGTTTGATCACTTTAGTTATTGCTATTAAATTAAACAAATTTTCTCTTTCTTACAGTTCTACAATTGGTTACGCCATTTGCTTCTTTTCCTACTCCACTTGGAAAGGAAAGTCATATTTCTTGGAAGACATTTACGTACGGCCTGCCTATCGAGGCATAGGTGCTGGAGCTCGTATATTTCGGGAGGTTGCTGCAAAAGCCATGGAACTCCAATGTAAGCGAGTTGATTTCCATGTCTTGTCATGGAATCCTGCATCGAAGTTCTATAAAAAACTGGGAGCCGTTGATTTGACTGAAGCTGAAGAATGGCATTTCTATCGTTTACAAGAGGAACAAATTGCAGAATTGACAAATGAGTTACAAAATAATTAGCAAAATAAAGTTATTAGTTATTTTATTTTCACTATAAAAATAAATGTATATCTTTTTGTAGGAATAAATTGTTTATTCTCAGCGTATAACAATTTTTTACGTCGAATTACAAGACTATTTTCTAGAACAAAGAATTTCGTAGAACTTCCATGAATGCAAAATGCCGCACGGTAAATGTATAGTTCTTGCGACCCTAAACATATCCGTTTTAAACGCTCCTTTAAAGGAACTGCATGCATTAATGGGTTAACACAACTTTCAGTTCCTAATCGGAGTTCTTATTAATTGAAACTCGTGTAGTATTTTATCATAAATATAATATGTGTAATATTTTCATTGAGCTCTAATGTATATGATTAACAATAATACTTGATTTTTTCTTCTAGAAAAAGTATTGTTTTTTAATAAATAAATAAATTCACTTATTTTTATTGGTTGGAGTAAAATTAATAAATTACTGTTCACCAGCCGTAGCTATGACGTGTATTTGTATAGATTTTGTTGAGTTGTATAATTGCCCCGGAGGAAATGGATGAACTTTGGAGTGTGTATCAGTTTTACTTTTACCGCCAGCGGTGTACTTCGATAAACGTATGCTAGGCATAGGCAAGAATCCTGTACACAGCGGCATGACATCCAGCGAAATAGAATGACTTTCAACGTCTTTCATAGAAATAACACCTGTATATTATACAAATACATAATAAATGATCACAACTTTATTGCAAATATTTCAAGCAATTACCTGACGATCTTCCACAAACTGCCCAGGAATTTTGATCCGTCAGCACTTCATACATTAAATCCACAAATGGATTGGCATGGATTTTTGTAATCTTCAAATTTAAATTGCACACAGATTTCAGTCGACACAACTCATTCGGTTCCAGTTGAGCTTGTACTTTGAACAATGTCACATAATCCACCAGATCAAAGGCACAGCCGAAATTACGCAATAGATAGGGTTTGTCAACACTGGAGTACTTGGTCATGAAATGCACTTTAATCACCGGGAAGTCAGTCTCTGTACCCAAAGGCTCCACTTGGATTTCGTATAGGAAGAAAACTGTCAGAGATTTATAAATTTCCTTAATAAATAAACAAAAGTGGAAGATGTAGTAATACTCAAAATTTTTCTCAAATTGTAATAATAAACATTATCTACACACGATTTTTTGTTGCGTTGTGGGATTCAAATCGATCAAACGTACACCAGGCACATCACATCGCACTCGTGCCTCAGTCAAATACAGATGCGCCTCTAAACCCCTGACAATCACTTGCAAAAACTTCTGCGTACCACAGGTATGCAAATGACATGAAGCCTCAATGGCTGGCTGGAATTCAATGGGTATCTGTAGTTCATTGCGTGACCAGGGGCATCCCAGTGTAATGTGATGTTCAAGGTGTTTGGTCAATTTGCGTCCCGGCATATCCGTTAACACTTCCAGTGGAATATCACGTTCTTCGAAAGATTTAAAATTCTTCAACGGCACGTTGAGCACGCTTTCGAAAGTGGCATCCTCATCGGGATTCTCTTTGTTGGTGTCTGAATCTTCTTCTTTAGCGCCGTTTTGCATGCGCATCCGCAGATTTTTTGAACATTTCAGTGTTATTTTGGCATCTGGGGGAAATATGAAACTACCACCGGAAACATGGAGGCGTATTGGCTGTTCAATGCCAGCTATTAGCGTTTTAAAATGTAACACGGCCGTTGCTGGTTTTGTGGTGATGTCGAATGGTGGAACTTTCACGGGTAATTGTTCGGAGAGAAATTCCAATTGTGACATACGCAAAGAAAACTGAAAAGAATTTAATAACTTGTTTGTTTTAAAACGGTTATCCAAAAACCATTTTGTTATTTCATTAAGTCCGAAACTCATAAAAAAACAGAATATGAAATAAGGAAAGCTTTGAGTTTGAAACTAGTTTGACTTATACCCGTAAGTTCAACAAATAGGTAACTACGGGTGTAACTACCTAACAAATATCTATCTATACATTACCAGGTTGAGATTACGGACATTAGGCCTATATTTATACACTACACCTTTCTGTGGAACATATATTATGACTAAAGTTAAAGACAATACATAAATGCAAATTTTTATATCAACTCGAGCTCAGTCAATATAGCATTAAAAACTTATCACAAATATGTTGTTGAGATTGGTATAAGTAAAATATATAAACATTACAATCTTCCTGGCCATTTGATTAAATTAATTAAGACTAAAAACTACAAAAAACTTATGAAATTACAAAAGTGATGATAGACCTTTTTGTATTTATGGTGACGATTTATAACATATACTCTTCGAACAGTTCTTAGCAAATATTTTTGAACGTAAAGTGATTGCGTACACTCACCTGTTTAAACTCCCACTGGCCTACTCTGGTTCCTTTGGTTTGCAACTCAATTACATTCGATCCAGGTTGTATAACAATATTTTCAACAGCTACAAAATTTGTAAAATCTGATTGAACGCTGGGCGAAAGTTTCCGCTTAGTACTACTTGTACGTCTCACGGGCTGTTTGGGTTTTGGTATATCACATGCTACCGATGCACAGTCCAGCTTATTGTCCTGCTTGCGATCCAGTAATAAGGAAAATTTCAGACGATTGTCTTTTGGAACATCAGCAGTTTTTTGAGCTATGGCATTCGGAGTATTCACTTGATTAGGTAGAGGCGCTATGTAACGTTCAAACGAAAGTTTTATTTCATCTACCAAAATTTCTCGTGGATATAAACTATCAAATTGCACTTGAACATGAATGAAATCGTCCTGAATTATAGGTTTTTCATTGAGAACTTGAATCGTTCGGATGCGGAAATGATCCTCCAATACACAAAAATTTGCATTTTCCAGAGATGGTTGGGCAGATAGTGCTGATTTGAGCGACTTCAAAGATTTCAAGAATTCATCAAAATAGAATGAACGCACTAATGTCTCAAGTTCGGGACAACAGGAGATGGCACTGCACGTTTTCGTGTATGCCATGGCGTCACCCATTTTACGATAACAATTCGCTAGTTCCAACAAAGTTTGTGAACATAATGCAGGCCAGTTTTCGGCTTTCAGTTCTCTTAGAAGATCTGTAAAAAATCCAACAGCTTTGTGCGGTTCATTTAAAGCACAATAGAAGTTACCCAAATCCAGGCCAACTAAACGCGCTGATCTCAGGCGTGACACGTGTTTGTATGTGCTTATAGCCAATTCAGCCAGTTCTAAGTAAAGTTTTTGGAAAGCCTGATTGGATCCCAATGCTTCTTTCAATTGTTCGGGTGCCGATTTTCGTGGTTTTCTTGCCGGCGACCTATCCCTTTGTTGTGGTGTAGGATTTAAAAACTGTTGCTGATCGATGGGTGTGTCTCCAATGCCGGCTGATAGCTGTACCACAATATGCAACTGCGCTGAACTAGGTGTGCAACCAGGTAGTAGACCACATAATTTGCCTAATTCGTAAAGTTTGTCCTTAGCTAAGTTCCATATAGGTGCGCAGTGTTGAAAGCATGTCACCTCTTGAGGTTCCATGGATAGCTCGCACACTTGCAGTACTTCCAAAGCACATACAAATTCCCAGCACGCCAATGCACCCTCTTGAAACTCCAACTTCACTAATTCAACTTCTCTTAATGTTGAGAACAAAAATGCCAATAACCTCTTGGCTATACAGGGAGTATCATTACTTTGTTGTAACAAATACGCTTGTCGTTCGAACAAATAATTGCGAAATTCCAACAGTGATACGCCTTCGTTTCTGATCTTTCCTCTCCACTCAAATCTATCCATTCGCCGCAAACATATGCCATGGAAGGTGGTTAATGGCCGTCTAAAATATTCCAACCACTTTTGCTTTTCACCAAAGCTTGAGTTAGTTATGAACTGTGAAAATATCGCATCAAGTTCATCATACTGAATTAAAGCTTCAGTGTGAAGTTCCAGTTTTTCAAAGATCAGTGCCAGATCTTCTTGCATAAAAAAATATTGTCGAAAATCCCAACCATCGTGATTTCGTTTTTCACGCTTCGAGCGTATGAGTTCCTCATATTTTCCAATGTTCCGATTGTAGCTGGCTAACATGAGGAATCTATAAAAGAAAGGAAGGAGTATAAAAATTCATAGTGTTTCGGAGTATTTCGACTTTGTTACTTTAAATCGACCTTATGTCAATTTCATCTATATCATCTATATTAAAAGTCCTGTAAAAAGGAGAATATATCACCACATGTAAAATTGAGTACACTGTTTTTTCTCTAGGTTCATGTGCATATGGTCTTGTTTAGATCAAAAATGTACTATCGCAAGGTGAATAGTTCCATGACTAGATACATATAGGGCGATTCAAAAAAATTCGACACAGTGGTCATTCGATTTTTATAAAATTTGCCACGTGTTATCCTCGTTGGTGCGAATTTTTGACGTTATTTGCCATTATTCAATTGCATTCATATTCGTCGAAGTTGGCAATTTAAAGTGTTTCTAGAAATAGATACTCTACTTTAAAAATAATTTAATAAATAAATAAAATTATAAAATTATCGGAAAGCTCTTGACGACTGATTTAAATTGTAAATTGTGCTAGTGGAACAAGGATATACAAATTGTCAAAATATGTTTTGTCCTTGAATATCCGTACATAACGACATTTTTATTTTTTGCAAAATTTGTCAGAAAATGGCACACGATTTTCTACAAAACGTGTCGAAATTTATAGAAATTTAGATATAAAATTTTTGCGGTCCATACTTGTTGAGGAAATCCCAAACAAATCCCAAACACAAATAGGTCCAAAAATATGAAAATAGAGTTGATTTTATAAAAAGCATTAAAAATAGTTCAATTTATAGAGCGCCCCGGTAGTCGAGTTGGTAGCGTGCTCGTTTATCAGCGTGGGGGTTGTGGGTTCGATTCCCACCAGGGGCTCTGGTCTGTCGCTGCAACAACTAGCTACAATGGTCTTAGTCACCCCGGCTCAATCCCTCGACCAAAATTATAATATAAATTTACTTTGTATTGTAATTCATAATAATTAAATGAAAAATAAATAGTTCAATTTAATTTTTAATGAACAAAAATGTAATTTGACTGTAGAATGATTATCATCCTAAAAAATAATAGAAAATTCTACTATTTCAATAAATTATCAAAAGTTTGTGCATAAGGAATTTAAAGTGGGCGTATTTCAAAAACATTAAAGTAGGAAGATATCACTTCTCGCTGCTAGAACTACACTCAAATGTGCAAGATGTTGCAAAAGTAAAAAAATCTTAACTGTTAATATGTAGAAAAAGCTATTTTTGATCGAAACCCCCACCGTGCGTGTGTGAGAGATATTATCAAATGAAGTACTGAAGAGCCATGTTTAATCTCCCTACTTGAAAAGCTTTGGCTTATTTGCTACCATTTTAAATCACGTCAAAGCAAACATATAGTGATTGTGCAGCCGTTTAATAATTTTAATTTTGTATAATTGTGCAAAGATAATATATCTGAAAATGTGTAAATACATTATATTTTGAAACAACCTGACCTTTCCCTTTAAACTATGGCGTTAAGAATCGAAGGTTCCTATTTTTGCTTGATTTTGGTTATAAAAATGGATATCGATTGTTTGAATTCGGTAAATTTTCAATATTTGGTGTAACCAAACAATAGCAGCAAAAATTTATAGGAAATTTTTAAGTCCAAAGCCGGATTTTCTAGGCGGACTACTTCGTAATATCACGATAAAAACATCAACCGGCACTTTTATGAAAAGACCTGCCGACAAATCACATCAACTTTATTAATTGCTGTATCTTAATTGGTTGGACATGATACTATTGATCCCGTTCCAAATTTCCATAGCTGTTTGGTTTTAAACGACCATTAACATCACACGATTATTTCGCTGCAAATAGACAATGTCATTGTGTACCCACCTAATACGCTGCACTAAACATCGAAAGCTTTCGGTTGACTTCTGCTCAAATTTTGCCGGATTCAAAACCGAAATGCAACGATCATCATTTTTTGCGCCAAAGTCTAAACGAATCTTGTCCAGCACTGTTGTCCTTTGTAACAGGTTCTTTGTCTTCCGCATATCTATTGTCTCCACCAACAGTATCATCCAATCGGTGATATCGTAACTTGCCAACAATTTTAACCATTTATCAATTTCCTCATGTGTAGTCTTTTTGTAACTATCCAAATCCTTAAGGAACAAAGTACAAATACATTAAAATCATCATCGTCGTAAATGGCACAACCTCTCTCACTTACATTACATTCTGTCACATAGATGTGTAGTATTGGGTTCTCCACAATACTCCATTCGCCTGTTTTGTATTTCTCAAAGAGTTTCTCATTGAATGGCTGGAATTGAGCATCAAGGCGTACGTGCTTCGTGGGACGATGAAACGTTCGACGCCACTCACAAGTGTCCAGAGGAATTGCATTGGATATCTGCAACTCAAGAGAACGAAATAATGGAGCAGCACCAGTATCTGTCGTAAATTTAGAAATATTACGGAATTATTTCACTTTATTCACTAATAATATTATTTACATTCAGTACTTACAAGTTATTATAGGTTTAAAGTTCATCCTGTCTTTAAATTATAAATTCTTATTTTTCCTCTATTCTTATCACTCGATTTCAATTTCAACTTTTTCACGTAAACAAATAATTTTCAACAGCTGATTAATTCTTTTTCTTGGATTGATAACATGGAAGATGCGATGCTTACACTTTTAGATGGCGCTAAGGTATATGCAAAAGTGTTATTAGTAAATATAAGGACTTTAGCATTTTTCGATTGAACATTAGTTTTAGCTTAACTTAATCTATTAAATTATTCATTATTTTTAACAGAAAAGCCTTCACAGGACTAGATTCGGATTCCAAGTTGTATAATAAATCAAATAAACAAATCAAAGTGTAAGCAGAATGAATTCCAAATCAATCAATTTCAGCATGATGAGGTCGATTTACAAATGACAAATTTGTATAGGATCTGACATTTGTAAATCGAACTTGGGCTGAAATCGATTGGTCTCACATGCTGTCTGAAAAGGCTTTTAGCTAAGATTTATATAAAGGTGTCAAAGTAAATTTCGCAAATCTGTCAAGAAAAGAAAATCAAAAGCAACACAGCAGAATAATCAACATACGCAAAAAAAACAGAAGTATATATCAAAATGCGCATATTATATGGATTAACAACAACAAGAGGCAACAACACTAATAGCCTTGCCACACTGGATGCGAAATCTAGCTGAAGTGACTTAAGGTCGATCCCATGTCAGATCCCATATACATTTTACAAATCGATATATACACTGCATGAAATCAAGTTGATTTCTTGTGAAATCGAGTTTCTGAAATTTTTGACATTTGGTCGATTTCGTTTGACAAACTATTGTCTGTAAACAAAGCAAAATGTAAACAAAAGCCGCAATGGAAAACTCTAATAAAGAAAAATTAAATTTAATACTAAAATAAGTAACACATTCCTGATCTGAAGTCCATTTTGTATTCTGCATATAATAGGCCTGTTCTAGCTACTTTCTTGTTAAGCGAGTAAATTCCATACAAAAATTAAGCTAGTAAGCCCAATCATTAGCTTAATTTTTGTATGGAATTTACTCGCTTAACAAGAAAGTAGCTTACTACTCTCTTAGTATTGGTGCCAGATTTTTCTTGTTAATTCATTTAAGAAAACCCACAAATATAATGGAAATGCATAAGGCCTATTCGATTGGGCTTACTAGCTTACAATTAAGAGACTTGATAAGGTGGCAACGTTGCTACACATTGGTTCTTCTTAAATGGATTAACAGGAAAAATCTTGCAATACAACTAAGAGAGTAGTAAGCTACTTTTTTTTAAGCGAGTAAATTCCATACACTACAGCCGCACATTAAGACTTTGATTTACAAAGACTGGTAAAAACTGATTTTTTGAAAAAATAGTTTTGTGCTGGCATTAAAATTAGTTTAATATCCAAAAATACTTTGTTTTATTTTTTAATAGTTAATATTCTAAAGATTGCGACATATGAAGGCTGGCGGCGGCCGCTCACACATGTATTTCTTATCGGTGATGAAAAATCGCCATCGCCAGCCGCTGCGGTTAGATTATTTTATATTTGAAAATGTTTTTATAATCACATTAAACCAATATAATATTTATGCTTTCACCACTCCCATTTGTCCTTATCATATTCCTTTATAACTTCTAGAAATCCATTTCAGGCATAAATAGTTCGGCACTAAATAATATAAGAGTTCTTAAAAATCCCGAACAAATGCCGGTTTAACCGACTGAAACTTACTTACTTGTTTTGAAATTGTGTTGCGACAAAAGTCAAAAACGTTTTTTGTTCAATTTTTTATTTATGTCGGTGCACAACCACCTTTTGCGTTCATCGTGTTGCTCTGGTATGAATGAGCCTTAAACTTCGAAATTTTGAGATGGTCACTCTATTTCTACTACAGCTGTTGACACAAATTGTCAAAACTTTTAAAATATTTTCGTGTCGTCGTCATGTTGATGGAAAAATGAAAAAAAATATTAATTAGTTTCTATTTACTTATGAATCTGAAAAGCAACGTAAAACCTTGATTTTTGATGAAAATAGTCGACCAACTTAAAGAAAACTTCATAGTTCAGTGTACATAGTCAAGCAACAATGGAAAAATTATTTGGCCGATCGACTGATGGCTATGTTGGCAGAGATGAACATACGGTACGATAATACAAAATTATGGAAACAATGCGTTTATTTAGTTGTCTTAACATTTATAGAAAAAGCTGCAAACACTTAGTTCTGAGGATGACGGTAGCGAGGAGTTACCCAGAATGATGGAAGAGTTGAGTGTAGTAGATGGTTTGAGGCCCAATCCAGGTGGTCCATTCTCAGCATTGACACCATCAATGTGGCCGCAAGAAATATTGGCAAAGTTGGGGCAGCCTGAATCGGAAAACTCAACAGGACCCAACGATCAGCCCGATTATAGGTTTGATGAATTTGGATATCGCGTAGAGGAGGAAGACGGACCCGAGCAAAATTCAAATAAACTTCTAAGTATACCATTTGTCGAAGATGCCCAACATCGTTTACAATGGATTGCTCATTTGGAATTTTCTCACAATAAAGAGGCTACAGAACTGACGTGGGAACATGTTGATATTATGTTGCCACGTACGGAAAAATTAAGAAACATGGTGAGAGAAGGTATACCTCATTCTTTGAGGGCTCAAATGTGGATGCGTCTTTCGGGTGCATTGGGCAAGAAACAGAAAAGTGAAACAAGCTATCAAGAGATTATAAAGGCATCAGCAAATGACCAGCTAATGACTTCAAAGCAAATTGAAAAGGATCTTCTGCGTATATTGCCTACAAATGCATGCTTCAGCAATCCCAATGGCACTGGTATACCTAGACTTAGACGCATTCTTAGAGGTATTGCTTGGCTATACCCGGACATCGGATATTGTCAAGGTACGGGAGTAATAGCTGCGTGTTTGTTATTGTTCATGGAAGAAGAAAATGCTTTTTGGATGATGGCCACAATTGTAGAAGACCTATTGCCGGCCTCTTACTATTCATCTACACTGCTCGGTATTCAGGCGGATCAGCGTGTCATGCAAACCCTTATTGCAAATTACTTATCGGCTGTAGATGATAGCTTGAAAAAACATGACATTGAACTTTCGTTGATTACGTTGCACTGGTTTTTGACACTGTTTGCAAATGTTGTCCATATGAAGATATTGGTGCGTATATGGGACTGGTTTTTCTATGAGGGCAGTATTGTGCTCTTCCAGCTGACACTGGGTATGCTAAAAATGAAGGAGAACGATTTGCATAACCTGGAAAATTCTGCTCAAATATTTAATTCACTTTCGGATATACCTGGTGAAGTTGATGACGTAGAGGTGAGTAAAGGGTGATTTTTGTAGGTATCAAGAAAGTGAATACTTCAGAGAATGAATTAAATAAATAATAAAGTTCTACACTTTTGTTGACAAAAGTTTCATGCCAGGTGGATTAGTTTTCTGCTAATTGGCTCTTAAGTAATACCATTTATATTCCTATATTTAAATGTATAGTAGTAGAACCAAGAACACAGCGATTTCATGAAATTTACTATTTTCAGGATCTTTTCAAACTTGCCTTGGAAGTTGGTGGCTCCCTCAGCCAGACTGTAATTGACACTCATCGTCGGCGTCATCTGGCTTATCTGATGGCCGATCAAGGCGGACTTGTGGGCAATCCCGAGGCTGTGCCAAATTTACCAAAACAGCATTTATCACGCAGACAAGTTCGCAAATCGAAATCTATTCTCGAAACTTTGCTATTCCGCGGCGACATTGGCACGGATGAAGTTAAGAACAAAAACATTCGACAAACAGAGATTCTGGTAGATCTACGCGAGGCAATTCTTAAGGTAGCTAGACACTTTATAACCATAGAGCCAAAATTGGCGAATCACATTCAATTGACAGCGGACTATAGTTCACAATCGCATTCTAAAGATCATGAGAATTTCATAAATGTGGCAAGAACGCGTAAGAGAAGAGCTAAAGCCTTGCATGACTTTGAGAGGCATGATGATGATGAGCTTGGTTTTAGGAAAAACGATATCATCACTATTGTTAGCCAAAAAGATGAACATTGTTGGGTTGGAGAACTCAATGGTTTGAGAGGATGGTTTCCAGCTAAATTTGTTGAATTGTTGGATGAGCGTAGTAAACAGTATACGTCGGCCGGAGATGACGCCATTTCGGAAACTGTTACCGATTTGGTGAGAGGAACATTAGCTCCTGCTGTTAAGGCGTTTTTGGAACATGGCATGAAAAGACCCACATTCCTGGGAGGACCTATACACCCCTGGCTTTTTATTGAGGAAGCTGCGTCGAGGGAAGTAGAAAAAGACTTTGAATCCGTATACAGTCGCTTGGTGTTGTGTAAAACTTATCGTTTAGATGAAGACGGTAAAGTTCTAACGCCCGAAGAGCTTTTATACCGCTGTGTACAATCAATTAATCAGTCGCACGATGAAGCCCATGCTCAAATGGATGTTAAGCTGCGTTCGCTCATATGCTTGGGTCTCAATGAGCAGGTGTTGCATTTGTGGCTGGAGGTTTTGTGCTCCTGTCAGGAAATTGTTCACAAATGGTATCACACGTGGTCATTCATCGATTCTCCTGGCTGGGTGCAAATAAAATGTGAGTTACGAATATTAGCTCAGTTTGCATTTAACTTAAATCCCGACTGGGAACTTCCTCCTAAGAGGGGCAAAGAATCACAACCGTTGAAAGATGGCGTACGTGATATGTTAGTAAAACATCATTTATTTTCATGGGATTTGTGAGAGCGATTCTGTCATTCTCTTGACCAATTTTATGATGTTCTTATAATTGTCTTTATTTTGGTTTTAAGTAGAGAGGCCTATGGCGTACGTAGTTTTTAAGAAACGATGACGTGAAACAATTTATGTTGAAGTTTTTAGGAGTTTCGAAAATCAGTTTACTGGTTTTGATACTCTACTCTATTTCAAGTAAGGAATTCCTCGATATTTTTGTTCGCAATTTTCCTTGGAAAATGCATTTAAATCTTTTTATACTTTTTTTAAAATGGTTAAGCTTTATTTTAGTAATTGGTTTATATATACATATATATTATTAAATATTTTAACACAACATAAAACTTCCACTATTTTTACGAACAAATTCTTAGCAGAGGAGGATCTCTCTCTTATTTCTTGTCTAAAGAACAGAAGAAAGTCTCATTTTGTAGAAAAACATCGAAACGTTAGATATTTAAAATATCTTAATATATTCCGAGACGCTCTTTAATATTTTTGGAAGGTTTTTAGTATTGTGTAGATATTCTTTGCAATATTTATCTTTATAGTCAGTAATTTATTTGTACCTTTTCCCACTCCATATTTTATAATTTTATCAAATGAAAAATTTGTATTTAATCATAATAAATACACATATATATCAACTACGTTTTCATTAAAAATCTAATTCATGTCGCAGCTTTATATGTCTTACAATTTATTAATCGATAACATTTATACTAGCCAGTCGTTAACTAAATCAAAGTCTATTCGAAAATTCATCTTATACCCATTCTAGAATCTTTTGTAATTTATAGCTCTTTCTACTGATATAACATTTCAAGCGATTTCTTTGGTTTTCCATATGTATGATGTTATACTTTGAATTTAATATTTATCTACGCTTAAATTAAATGTCTGTAATGACAGTATGTACCTTACACAATATTTAAAAAATTATATTGGAAAAAGTATAATTGAAATTATGAATAAAATTATATTAAAAAACAAATAACAAAACAAATATATCTGTGTGACGATTTTAATACTACATCACTCTTATCAATCTCAACACATTTTCTCGGTAAATTGTTTTTAAAAATTCCTAAATCGATCAAAAACATTCACCTTTATCGCGAGTAAAAGGGGAACTTATTTACATAGAATTTTCTATTCCCGTGGCGTTTTCACTTATTTGCATCATAACAGAAAAAAAGATATCAATAAATTGAACAAAAAGACAAACAAACACATTTGGAATTTGAAGGGAACAATCCATACCCAGGGAAATTTTACTCGCGATAGTAGTGAATTTAATAACCATTGCATGTATTTATGACTTCATTCACTATCTGTCTGATCTTTGTGTTTTAATCTTAGTCTTCTTAGTACAATTTGCGTGTCATCAATTGTCCGCAGCTAATGTCTTATTGAACATTGTTCTTTGGGGACAGTTCATGTTTCAATTTTATTGAAGTATGTTTATGAGTTTAGGTTTGTCTGGAAATATTGAATAAATGTGAGATAGGACATTTTCGGTATCCTCTAAATGGAGCCGTATTCCCTAATCTTATTGTGTATTCTTTCTTACAAAAGATTAATCTATATATATACTTCAAAAAGTGAACAAATTCACATTCCGATTTCTTTAGAACACTAACACAAACAAAATTTGTTCTGAGAAAAGTGTTTTTTCACTACAAGACCGTGGTCCTCGGTAATTACAACTTGACCACGACAGTTCTTCAAAATATTTCACGATGAAATTAATGATAGTAATCTTGCGAGAATAGATATGTTAAATACACTTTGAAACGAGTTACAGACGTGTCTTTTCGAAATGAGTGCTACATGAATTTCAGAAACAAACTATACTCATTGAGAGATAATCTTTATAAATAATTATTTTAAATATTGTATATCTTTTTTATTAAATCTATTATACACTTTCTAATATATTTATGTAAATTGTAATCATTTTTATATATAATGCCAGAAGTCTTTCAAAATGCAATTAGCTGCCAACCAAACCTAGATAGTCATCCATCAAAGTACCAATGGCGAACTAAAAATATAATGTATTTGAAACTCAAAATAAACTGCCATACAAAAATAAGTGTTAAAAACTTACAATGCCGGTGGCGTCGACACGTGTACCCACAATTTTCAAGCGAATTTTGTCTTCGCCCGATATAACAACGTCTTCGTCTTTGGATTTGTAACAAGGGGGATTGCCATTGGGGCAAAATTGCATATCGGCAGGAATAGACTGGAATATAGATATTATTAATTTATTGATTTGATGACAGTACATTAGCTCAAAAAATACTTACATGATGTGATATAAAACAGGACAAAGGGCCAATTTCAGCAAACATGCCAACCTATAAAAGAAATTAAATTCAGTTTATTAGACCACTATAAGATTATTTCGAAAACTAACCTTGTTAATTTGTTTAACTACGGCATCAAGCACCTCGCCCTTGAACGGCCGGAAGACAATAGCCTTATACTTTACCGGATAAACGACGAAGCCTTGACCAGGCAATATTACACCGGAGCCAATTTGATCGATTGTGGTCACTGCGATAACAAAACCATACTTTCCTGTACAAGTTCCCTCTACTTCAGTGTACAGTTTCTGCTTTACTGTCTCAAGCAACTGAGGTCCAAAGTAACGTGGATGCAGCAGAATTTCATGTTCAAGGGAGATCTGCATTGATTGACAGACATTAAGAAATTCTTCTTTTAACATCCCATAAATACTTACATGATAAAACATTATTAAATCTAAGTCTACAAATGATTTTTAGTGAAAATTTGGATATTTTAGTGTTTATAAACAAAAATTGCGATTTCCCCCTTTCCGACAACAACCGAAAAACGCGCTGCTAGAAATGTCAAATTCGAACAGTGTTACCGGTTTGTTCATAATTTACGCACACTTAGGGTACCGCTTTAAATACTGTCGTACATTGCGGACGTACAACAAACAGCTGATCGTTTTGTATAGATGTACGTCAAAATATATTAAAAAGTCCAACCTAAATCCCACGTTCAGACGCTGCTGTAAATTTTTACTAAATGTACTTGAATATTCCAAAAATGACCCTGTTTACACGAGGAGAAGTTCGACACAAGTGTGGTGATACGAGTTTGTGGACGAGGTGTGTGCAGAAGCAAGAGGGTTTCAATATTGATAGCACTGTTAATTTTTTACATAAATATGACAGGGTTATTCCAAAAATGAGAGAAAATTTGAACAACGCTGAGAAATCAAAATAAAATCTATTCTGGCGGCGTTTTTAATCTATCGAAAATTCGCCTGAGAATTAAAAACAAAAAGTTGTATCGCGTAAATACACAATGAAACACGAAGTGACACCACATTCAAAGAAAGTCGCATGGTCGTGTAAACAGGGTTTATGACAGTTTGGCTAAACACGAATACGGATATATATCGAGTCATTCATTGTGAGTTTTGATGTTTAGACTTTTTGACACATCACACATGATTCATATCAAACTGCTTTGTCATTTTTTTCAGTATAGTTTGGCAAGTCATCATGGAAAGACTCACACCATTACAGCGTCTCCAAATTGTTCAGCTGCATTACGAAAAACAGCGTTCTGTGAGGAAGAAGACCGTGCCGAATCGATTCGTTGTTGCGTAAAGATCTCGGCCTTAAAGCGTACAAAATTCAACTTGTGCAAGAATTGAATCCAGGCGACTTAATTTTGCATGTTGTTTTCAGTGAATGGGCTATCCAGTCGCTATGTTCGAACGAGTCACCCAAATTGTACCTTCCGAGTGGACCACCTCAGACGTAGACGTGACCAACATTTACATGATATCATTTTCAAATAGTAGGCCTGTTCTATTGGATTACTAGCTTACAATTAAGAGACTTCATAATGTGGCAACGTTGCTACCCATTGGTTTTTCTTAAATGGATTAACAAGAAAAATCTGGCAACACAACTAAGAGAGTAGTAAGCTACTTTCTTGTTAAGCGAGTAAATTCCATACAAAAATTAAGCTAGTAAGCCCAATCGAACAGGCCTAGTGAATGCCATAAATTGTTCTTTTAACCGATAAGACATATTTTAAGTTCACTTTCAAATTTGTTTTTTATTTTACATTATAAATCAAACCTCACGACGAATCGTCCTATACATCAATTGGCCTGTTCGATTGGGTTTACTAGCTTACAATTAAGAGACTTGCTAGGGTGGCTTTGGTTTTTTTTTTAATAAATCAACTAGAAAAATCTAACAGGCCTAATAATATCTTTTGCAGAATGATTTTATTATGTATCCATTGTATGTTTGATTCATAAGGCCTGTTCGATTGGGCTTACTAGCTTAATATTTGTATGGAATTTACTCGCTTAACAATAAAGTAGCCACATTTTCAAGTTTATTAATTATAAGCTAGTAATCCCAATCTAACAGGCCTCTTTTAGTATTTCGTTAAGATCGGGCAATAATTGCAACCTGTGCTTTAATTACATGCGTTTTTGAAAATGAGGGGGTAATTTAAAGTGAGTGAATGCAACGACGCAGTTGTCAACGCAAACGTCTTTTAGAGAAAAAAACTATGCACAACGATAGTTTACGATATGCCAAATATTTTAATTAGGATATTCACAAGGTGACCTAAGGTCAAAAGTACCCTTGTGCACACCCCTTATTAGTATATATGACACTTTGTGAAAACTCTAAACTTAATACAAAGACGAACGCTGAAATAGAATAATACTTTTGCAGAACAATATTTCGCGATAAATGGAATAGTTAAGCCTAAAAAGTTAACAATTAAAAGTTAAGAAGTAAACAATTAAAAAGTTAACAGCAGTTCTGAAAATCGACATGTCAATTCAAGCTGAAATCGAAAGATTTTGCATGTAGTCTGAAAAGGCTATAAAGTTGATAATGTGAAGTGTCAAAAGTCAGAAACTAGCTGCTTTAAATATATCTTTTTATGGTCGAAATGTTTTTTGGTCGATTTTTTTGCTGAGAGAAAGTTGAAACCAGGGTTTTAGTTTGTTTTGGCGCAGTTTTGATTTCTCAAACACACACTAGGGAGTGTTGATTTTAGACAATTTTTGATTTTCAAAAACGTGTAGTTAAAAAAAGGTAATGGAATGCTTTGCCTTTCTCCCATATATATATATATTTTTACAAATGTTGCAAAAGTCTCTTTCAAGTAGAACCAGTAGTTTTTTTTTTTTGAAAAAAGTCTATTTTTCTTTTGACGATTTACCGATTTAAACTAGATTTCGCATGCAGTGTGACCAGGGTATAATAAAAAGAATGATACGTATTTTGTTTTTCGAAACCAAATAGAAAATAAAATAAAACTGAAGCAAATAATCTAGGTCTATTTTTCTGTGTTTTCTATACTGATTTATTGCAAATGAAAAAACTATTTGTTTACGAATTGTATATTTGTTCGCTTCTCGCATGTATCTATTAATCCAAGAAAAAGAATCTCGAAAAAAGAAAGTGACATATCAGCTTAAGACCAAAGGAAAATTAAATAAAAATTTCTTAAATATTATCGCAGCTTATTTATCCAGTCTTAAAGAAAAACAACCCTAATATACGAGATATTAATCTATAAGATCCCAGTAACTAGAATATTTAATGAATATTTGTATGGAATTTACTCGCTTAACTAGAAAATAGCTTACTACTCTCTTAGTTGCCGAGTAAGGTAGTGCAAAATTTGTATCTCTGATTTATTTAAATGAAACCAATGGATAAAAATGTTGCCACCTTCTCAAGTCTCTTAATTTTAAAGCTAGTAAGCCCAAACGAACAGTCCTAATGTGTGGAACAGAACTAAAACAAATCATTTATTGCAACTTGACATTTAACCTAACGCTGCCGACTTTGCTGCCACCGTTGAACACGTCAGGTCGGACACCATCCCACAGTGGTCGCATTTGTATGTGGCCAAAAATATTTCCAGAAGAGATATCAACGTGAAACTTTGGTCATGGATGGGAAAAAAATTTCGTGATGAAATGGGTGTGGTGTAACAACTACACGATCACCTTCTACCAGATTTAAGAAAACAGTTGAAAAATAATACGCAAATTGTTCTGAAAATGCATAATAAGTTCTTAAAGGATATAGTTGGTCTCTAGAGAGGAAATAGTCAAATCGGGAAGGACATTTGTATGGAAATATTCTAGACGAAATACAATATGTTCTGCTAATTTTGAACAAAAGCGGTGGTGGGTGTGGTTTCTAGATATAAAAAAGTCAAATCGGGAAGGTCATTTGTATGGGGACCGATATGACCCACTTTAGGCATAGACGTTTCTAGTTGAAATATTAAAACAATGATTAATATTAAAATTAAATCTCAACGAAAGCATGATATGCGCTAATAAACACTTACAATTAAATATCTTTAAAATTCTTGAGGAATGGTTTTCATACCATTCTTTCCATTATTCATTTTGATTTATTCCAATACACAATTTATTTATATTAGGCCTGTTCGATTGGGCTTACTGGTATACAATTAAGAGACTTGATAAGGTGGCAACGTTAATGCCCATTGGTTTCCAAAGATAATGGAAATACATAGATAAAATAGTTGTAGTTGCAGCCATGACCACTAGGTGGCGAATGTGTAAAAAGTACATTCTATTTCACTCAAAGTACATTCTAATTCACTCAATTGTGTTCTCTCTTTCGCTTATAATACTGAAAATTTAAAGAAAACGAATGAAGTAAAAGTTACTTCCAATGATTTTTATGACTCTACGTCAAATACCACACTTCAGTTTATTTAATTCGCTTTTATTTTCCATTTATTGCAGTTTTTATAAAAAAGGGAAATTTTCTCTCCAAAATGACATTCAGTGCCATCTAAATAATTGTCTTCGTACTACGCATTTCTCTGAGAGTTTTGTTTAATCCAAAGATAATGGAAATACATAGATAAAATAGTTGTAGTTGCAGCCATGACCCCTAGGTGGCGAATGTGTAAAAAGTACATTATATTTCACTCAAAGTACATTCTAATTCACTCAATTATGTTCTCTCTTTCGCTTATAATACTGAAAATTTAAAGAAAACGAATGAAGTAAAAGTTACTTCCAATGATTTTTATGACTCTACGTCAAATACCACACTTCAGTTTATTTAATTCGCTTTTATTTTCCATTTATTGCAGTTTTTAGAAAAAAGGGAAATTTTCTCTCCAAAATGACATTCAGTGCCATCTAAATAATTGTCTTCGTACTACGCATTTCTCTGAGAGTTTTGTTTAATCTATAAATTTCCATTATCTTTGGTTTAATCTATAAATTTCCATTCTCTTTGTGGTTTCTCTTAAATGGATTAACAGGAAAAATCTGGCAACACAACTAAGAGAGTAACAAGCTACTTTCTTGTTAAGCGAGTAAATTCCATACAAAAATTATGCTAGTAAGCCCAATCAAACAGGCTTATTGTTTTTTATTTTACTTAATTTCTGATCTGTACAATATGCAAAACCAACTAATTACATGCTCTCTCTTTTGAAGCTAATCTTAAAGAGTACAAAGAAAGAAAAACAAATAAATATTTGAAAACCTTAATCTTATTTGAGATAGTAATGTCGCATTTGGTACCAAACTCTTGAAATATTTTTTTATTTTTGACCTATGGCAGTGACCAATGTGCACCGGAGATAATTGTGCTGACACTATGTCTATATGAAGCGCGTGTGTTTTGGATGGAATGATGATGGGATCTGAGGCTGTTTACTGTTGATTGCGTGTTGTTAGGAACTGAACTTGTTTACTGTTAACTTATATAGTAGGCCTGTTTGATTGGGCTTCTAACTTAATTTTTGCATGGAATTTACTCGCATAACAAGAAAGTGGCTTTTTACTCTCTTAGTTACCGAGTTTCACATTGTTATCTGTGATATATTTTAATAAAACCAGTGGATAAAAATGTTGCCACCTTATCCAGTTTCTCAATTTTATGCTTGGAAGCCGAATCGAACAGAGCTATTGTGTATTTACTACAAATATTAGAATTTCCATTTCATATTGAGAAAATTCCATTTGAAATTTTCCATTTCAAAATAAGAAAATTTCAATTGAAATTAAGAATTTCCATAATGAGAAAATTCCAATTGAAATTAAGAATTTTCATAATGAGAAAATTTCAATTGAAATTGAAAATTTCCATTTATAATTGAGAAAATTTCAATTGAAATTGAGAATTTCCTTTTCAAATTGGGATAGTTCCAATTCCATTTTATATTGAGAAAATTCCAAATGAAAATTACATTTCAAATTCAGAAATTTTCAAATGATATTGAGAAAATTCCATTTGAAATTGAGAATATTTCTGCTTTGGCATTAATCTTATGTGTTTTGAAGTGGTATACACAATACGTGACGATTTATTGAAAATTGTTGAAATTGTTTATTGAAATTTTATTTATGGTGTTCCTTGAACATGTCTCTAACGATCCACTGGAATTATTATACTGAATAGAAGAATCGGTTCATTCAAAACGCGTTCAACAAAAGAATGAGTTCTGAGGATATGAATAATTTAAATGAACTTGTTTTGGTATCCAATAACGCTTAATTCCGCAGCTTACTGGAACAAGTCTTTGAAAACTGCCACTTGATAATGATATCGTAAGTATTTGGTCCAAGGTTAAAGGGGATCTCAAATCGAATATAAATTCTACTGTTATACAGCCAAATGTAAGATCACAGAGAATTGCATACGATATACATACATATGTTTGTTAAAATAGCATTTGAAACTGTTGCAGTAGACAATTCAGCAATCCATTTCCTGGGTGAATATAGAAATTTTAAATGGAAATTCTTAATATCTATTGAAATTTTCTCAATATGAAATGGAAATTCTCAATTTCAATGAGAATTTTCTCAATTATAAATTGATGTTGTTTTTAAATTTTACTAGCTTTTTTATACAACGTTGCACGGCTTCATTCTCCCCTATTCCACTACTTCGTATGCTTTTGAAGATAAAATAAGCACTAATTGATAGTTTGAAATCATAGTTTGTGTAGGCGGTACCACCCCCTTTGCCCTATCATGATCTAATATATCCAGGAACCATCCCCTATCCAGAAGTTAGTTATAGTAATAATTTCAAGCGAATCGGTCCACAGGTTTGGCGTCATATACGGAACATACAAACACACATTGATTTTTATACCCTCCACCTCCAGGATGGGGGTATATTCACTTTGTCATTCCGTTTGTAACACCTTAAAATATTCATCGGAGACCCCATAAAGTATTTATATTCTGGGTCGTGGTAAAATTCTAAGATGATATAGCCATGTCCGTCTGTCTGTCTATCTGTCTGTCTGTGTGTTGAAAGCACGATAGCGGCAGAACGAAATGAGCTAGGAGGTTCAAATTTTTCCTAAACGTGTCTTATGGTTGTAGATCGGTTGGGATTAAAAGTGGACGAAATCGGCCCAGAGGGAAAAAATTTTCCCTCACAAGGACTGAAAATACCCCTAATATTTAGAGTATTTCAGCATGTTTTTTGAACATATTAGATTGTATTTACTTGATATTTGCAATGCGCATTCCCTTTATAGCATAAAAGGGCACCATAGAGTGATTTTTATTTGTAGGGGGCGAAATGGGACAAAAAGGGATAAAAATGGTACCTATCAAACGACAACAGATAGACACACGAAATTTGGCGTGTATATTCCTCTAATAGAGTAGATACATAATATAAAAGTATTTTTTCTAAATTCGTACTTTTAAGGAGTTAAATGGGGATAGAGGGATAAAAATAGTACCAACCTAACGGTTGCACCTAGAATAATGAAATTCGAAATATACATTCCTCTGATTGCGTAGACACGTAAAATAAAAGAACTTTCTTTCTTGGAAGATGCCCATATATATGTAGATATTAATTCTTATATTTTTATATACACAAACTTTCAATCAAACTTTCTGACAATTCATTATCTGTACCGATTTTATTCTTTAACATTTAGAACGAGAGAAAAATAGAAAATAAGCATGTCGTTAAAACAACCGACAACTGTCGGTAATTAACGATAACGACAGAATCGTTAGACAAATTACTGAATTGTGGTAGTGGTGTCGAATTTTTGTTAACTTTTTTAAATTATACTATACGATTTATCGAGAAGTACCGAAGTTTTTTTGTTAAGAAATAATAATTCGATAAGAACATACCAAACGCCAAGGGATTTAAATAGTACAATTTTTCAGCGTTCGTTTTCACTTTCGCGTTGCATTTAATACAAACCTCAAAGGTAACGCAGTAACATAAGGCATGTTCGGTCGGGCTTACTAGCTTAATATTTGAATGGAATTTACTCGCTTAAGAAGAAGGTAGCATACTACTCTCTTAGTTACCGAGTAAGAAGGTGCCAGATTTTTATCTCTGATTTATTTAAATAAACCCAATGGATAAAACTGTTGTCACCTTATCAAGTCTCTTAATTTTAAGCCAGTAATCCCAATGGATCAAGCCTATAGATGAAATATTTGTGGTTGAAGGCATAAATCTGGACAGTGTTGTTAATCTCGCGAATCAGAATGTTTAAATTTAATACAAAACACAAATGTAGAATAATATATAAAATATTTGCGGTTGTAGCCATATCACTAGGTGACGAATGTGAAACGAATGGAACTAAGATGATTCAGCTTCAATCAAGTACAGTATAATTCACTCAATTTTGTTCGCTGTCTCGCTTATTGCATTGAAAATAGAACGAAAACGGATGAAATAATAGTTAAAACCAATAATTTTTCTCTTTGACAAATGGATGCGAAACTCTAGAACAGAAGTTTAGTTCGTCAAAAAAGGAAAATGTTGATTTGAATTCTTCAGATAATCGTTTATTCTTTGAAATTTCTGAGAACAATTGCAAATACATACATACATATATGCACATTAGAGTGGCTTCTTTTGTGAGGAGGAAAAAATGCAGTCGATGTTCCCCACTGAAATGAAAGATTGGTTTGTTTTATGTGTTCTCCCAAAACATTTCTCATTTGTCATTGTCCGTTCGTGAGTTGGACGCGTTTAATCTCCCTATATAAATGAGGCTTTTCTTGAAAAGAATTCACGGTGAGAATGGTAGTGAGAAAAAACGCACTAGAAATTAAAATCTGGCCCGAACCTTATCAAACCATACCAAAAACTTGCTATATGACACAGTATAAAAGGAAGATTTTTTTCAATATTTGTATTTGATTTGATTTGGCTTTATTAAAAAAAATTATATTGTCTTGTAATATTACTGCACTTCTACGAAAATCGGCAGGTTCTGTGGAATACAATCCATGGTGGAGAGTATATAAGGTTTGGCCCGGACGAACTTAACGCCGTTTTTACTTGTTATACTCTGCACCTAAGGCTAGTGGTATATTCACTTTGTCATTCCGTTTCTAACACCTAGAAATATTCATCGAAGACACAATAAAGTATATATATTCTGGGTAGTGGTAAAATTCTGAGGCGATCTGGTCATGTCCGTCTGTCCGTTGAAAGCACGCTAGCTGCCGAACGACATGAGCTAAGAGGTCCAAATTTTTCGTAAATGTGTCTAGTGTTTGCAGGTCACTTGGGATTGAAAGTGGGCGAAATCGACCCAGAGGGAAATTTTTTCCCTAACAAGGACTGAAAATACTCCGTAATATTTAGATTATTTAAGCAAATTTTCTGCTTTATACATATGTAATTTGTTGCGCGAAAGCACTAAAAATGAAATAAAAAAATTAGCGGGGCAAAAATTTAGAAATGTGGCAAAAAGGGATAAAAATGGTACCAACGAAACGACAACAGCTAGAAACATGAAATTTGGAATGTACATCTCGCTAATTGCGTAGACACGTAAAATAGATTTATTTTTCAAAATTCGTACTTGTAAGCGATACAATTGGAAAAGAGGGATAAAAATGGTACCAAACTATTGAAGTTGATTCATCTGCCATCTGACTGTGTAGGAGCGAAACAAATGAAATTTTCGACAGTTGTACTTTTGTGCGAAGGGGGATAAAAATGGAACGAATGATTCGATAACAGTTAGAAAAAAATTGGATTCCACCTAAATGGAAGGATTTTTCAAAAATCGCACTTTTAAGCGATACAATTGGAAAAGAGGGATAAAAATGGTAACAAGCAACCGCTGAAGTTGAAATGATGAAATTAGGTGTATAGGTTCATTTGACTGTAAAGACTCGAAACAAAATGAAAATTTTCGATAATTGTACTTTTATGTGGAAAATGGTGCGAATCAAGTTGTACCAACCGGATGGCTGCAGCTATAACAATGAAATTCGGTGTGTACATTGCGTAGTCGCGAAAAATAAAGACAGTTTTAAACATGCGTACCTTTACGATCAAAACGGGACAAAAATGGCACCAAGCAAACGGCTGTAGCAAAAATCATGAAATTCGGTGTTTACACTCGTCTGTCTGCGTGTTATGAGTAATTCTCCGAATTCGTACTTTTAGGGTCCAAATGAAAAAAGAATAAAACTGGAACCAGGCATACGGTCGTACCTAGATTCAAGAGATGTGTACATTCCAGTGTGGGCGCGAAACATATGGGATCTTCAAAAATTGGACTTTTCTTATCATAATAATGCAGTCACTTGGTCTGTACCTGAAAGTGTTTCTCCCTAATAGCGACTGACAATCACCTAATATTTAGACCATGTTCACTTTTTTGACAATTCCAAGCAGCATTATATATATATAATAGTGGATTTGAAACCGTGCGCATATGTATGCCTTATAGTTTGCAATAGTAAACAAAAATTTCACATTTAACCTAATATGGTAGTATACTTCTATGTAAAGTCAACAGCCTCTAATCTGCCAGTAATATTGTGGAATGCACTCCGTGGTGGAGGGTATATAAGATTCGGTCCGGCCGAACTTAACGTCTTCTTACTTGTTATACCCTCCACTAGGGTATTATGAGAGATAGACCCATCGTGTATTATACAGATCGGCATCGAAATACTTTCTGAGTCGATCTATTCTTGTAATCAAAGGTCGCAATTATTGTGCGATCATTACAAAAGTTGGCACATGTAAATATTGAGGGCCAAGGATGAACGCTATTGAATTAACTCGGTTCAGATGTAGATATAGCCCCCATACAAATGTCGATCCCGATTTGACTTTTTTCGCAAACAAAATACAAATTTCGCTCCCGATTTCATTTTTTCCGCTTGAATATTAATCAAGAAGCATTTCTCTTTCGTTTGCCGAGACTTATTTCTTAAATAATTCAAGTATTATTCTAAACAACCAAATATTATTCTAAACAACCACTGCCTTCGCAGCAATCATGGAATAATAGCTTAACTAATTATGGCAGAGGTGTTGTCAATTTTTGTATCAGTTTTGTATACTCTGAAGCAAAATCATTTGTTAGAATTATTTTTAGATACGTTGAACTTATTTTAAGTTAATTTCATTCTTTCCATGTATCAGGTCAAATTTTCCTCACTTTAAGTAAAAATTTACTCGTTTAGAGGGAAAAAATCAGCAAAATTGTACTCAGTTAAATTTAATATTTACTCGATTTGATTAAAAATTTAGTTAATTGAACTGGGATATTGTCCTGGCTCAAGACCATTTTGCTTCTATATTTAATAGAATGCAAATTTATTTACAAATGGCATGGTGACATTTATTACTTGGCTGCAGACTACCACGATCATGATTTCGACCATGTCAAAAGTCTTTTCAAGTGGCTTCGCAGCGACTTTTCAACATAAACCCGGCCTCTATAAGGAGATGATTCTCACAAACGAAAGAGAATCACAACTCACTTGCCGAATTTGCGTTTAAAAATCGCACCAAGTAATAAAGCACACATGCCATCTTACAAGCATCTCATTGAGCTGCATTGTGTGCTTTATTACTTGGTGCGATTTTTTAAACGCAAATTCGGCAAGTGAGTTGTGATTCTCGTTCGTTTGTGAGAATCATCTCCTTATAGAGGCCGGCAGCCAAGTAATAAATGTCACCATGCCATTTGTAAATAAATTTGCATTCTATTAAATATAGAAGCAAAATGGTCTTGAGCCAGGACAATATCCCAGTTCAAATCAAATATTGATTACAGACCAAAAAAATGCAAACGAAAAAACTAAAAAAAATTTAGTTAATTTTAGGAAAATTTCAGCAAAATTATACTAAGATTTAGTAAAAATTTGCGTGGTTATAGGAAAAATCTACTTAGTTTTAGAAAAATTTTACTAGAATTTAGTAAACATTTACTTGGTTTTAGGAAAAAATTACATAGATTTAGGAAAATTTCAGCAAAATTTTACTTAGATTTAGTAAAAATGTACTTGGTTTGAGGAAAAACGTACTGGAAATTTCCTTAGTTTGAGTAAATATTTACTTGGTTTGAGGAAAATTGAACTAGAATCAAGTTCAAAGCATGTACTACTAAGTTTGAACTTGATATGAGGAAATATTGCTTTAGTGCTGTAGGAAGTTAAATTTTCCTAAATTTTAGTTCCTTTTAACTCGTTCGACCGATTTTTTCAAATTTGTCATATCATCTAGAATTTGTCATATTATCTAGAAACATCTATGGCAAAAATGGGTCAGATCGGTTCATATTTAGATATACCTCCCACACAAATTTCTCTCCCGATTTTACATTTTCCGCTCTAGAAACTGTATATTTTAACTGATGTTCTTCAAATTTGGCAAAACACAAAATATTTCATATAGGAACACCTATAGTGAAAGTGGGCATATTCAAACCTGAATATAACCCTCATACAAATGGCCTTCCTGATTTAACTTTTTTCTCTCAGACGCATTCCTTTACAGATTTAGCTGATCTAACTTGAGAGAACACGTTATATTTGTGCTGGAATCATACTTTGTGAAAGTAGGTGAAAGTAGAGCCCGTACAAAAATTGTTCCCGATTTCACTTTCAACCCCGAATTCAATTGTAATAGTCGGTCCCGCCCGACTTTAGCCTTTCATTACTTGTTAAACATATATGTAGATATTTTTGGACAATACAGATTACCGTTAAACCGAAATGATCAAAATGTTCATCACATTATTGCTATTTTCATGGACTTCGCTGTTTGTGGAAATCATGTACTATGTACATTAGGGCGTACCTCAAAAAAAAAAGTTCGCCGTACACCTTCGAATATGAAGTATTATTGAAAGGTAGTTTCAAAAAAATGTTTTTTATGCCGAACGTAGGGGTCGCGCTTTTACATTTTTCTATATAACTTCTGCATTTATAAACGGATTTTAAAGTGTGATACATCGATGTTTTTGTCTCGACGAGGCCGATTTTTTGTCTTTGAAGTCATTGAGCTCAAGCACCCCCTTCTGGTACTTACCCATCATATCTCAGTTGCTACTACCCTAATGTACCACTCTAATATCAGAAAATTAAAGCTCGCATAAAATCATGAATCATGCTTGAGCTCAATGACTTCAAAGACAAAAAAATCGGCCTCGTCGAGACAAAAACATCGATGTGTCACACTTTAAAATCCGTTTATAAATGCAGAAGTTATATAGAAAAATGTAAAAGCGCGACCCCTACGTTCGGCATAAAAAAATAAAAAAAAAATTTTGAAACTATCTTTCAATAATACTTCATATTCGAAGGTGTACGGCGAACTTTTTTTTTTTTACTTGTAACCTGGTACGCTCTAATGTACATACATACTTAAAAATTGAATTCGGAGCAAAATAATATTTCTCTCACGCCATTAACATGAACGTTAACAATTGGAGAGAATAGGCTTCGGCCACTTGGTAGTATAGTGACGTAAATACGTACATATGTGTGTGTGCGTCCGTCCGCACACACTGTTTTAATAATCGAAACAAGTTTTCGATTCACAGATCCACGATAATGAAGAGGAGTAAACAGATCATCTAAATAATGAAATTTATTCTTAGATGCACACTACTGATAACCAGATTTCAATTGAATTTCAAGATTTCGGCGAGGCTTTTTAACACAATGCCAGCTTGTGGAGACTTCAGTTAAACAAAAGCTACACCAGTGAGCGGTAATAAAACAGAACCGAAAGAAAAGTGACCGGAATAATACGAAAACAAAGCGAAGAGAGAAGATTTCAACTTAAAGATACTGGCTGCCTGCTGTTCTTTTTGTTTTCTTCCGCTATAGAAGAGCCGACTGATTCAGATCCGAAAAACAAACGAACTTTTCACAACAGAAAGTAAGTCAAGGTTTGATTGAAATGTATAACGAGTAAACAAAAATCAATTCGTTTCGATATTATTTAGGACAATCCATTATTTGTGGTATTTATTCCATCAAAAATCCGTAAAATTCCATCCATAACAAGTAGCATTTGCTAACCTGATCTCAAATTGAATTTGCAATTGAAACCGATTCAAAATCAAATTGCCTCCTCTACCCGTCACCAAATTAGTTATCACCGCTCGTATAAAAAACAACAATTAATAATAACATCAAAAAGTGGAAATACTCGTCGTAATTTCTTTTGTTTGTTTGCGGCGTCTATTTATTATATGTATGTACATATATTATTATTATATATACGTATGTATTCGCATTATTAAGTTCTCATTCATTTTTTGCTCTATTCGTGGGTTCAGAACCAGTTTACGCGCAAATTCCCCAATGAAATGTCCGATTTGCTTTTGGGTTGTTTTTTTTTTCGCAGAATTTCACGAGACATGATATTTCTGGCCAGCCTCAAACTGTTCAAGGTTACCAGCAAATCAAAATACAAGTAAAATCGAAAATTGTATTTATTTTTGTTAAATAATTAGCACTCGTATACGTACGTTGTGCATATCGTTGCCTTAATACTAAAAGGGCGTAACAGACGAATTTTGAGAAATTATATTTTTAGCATATTCAGATAGATAATCCTGGAATACTTTGGAATATGTAAGAGCACGGTTTCGAAAAAATATCAGTTATGTCCATTTAGAATTAAGGTAACGACATACACATATACATTAGGATGGGTCGCGGTGTATACAAGTAAGAAAATAGCCCCCCCACAAATTGGATTGTTTAATGAAGATCTGCAAAATATTTCAACGCTGGATCAAGCCGTCTGTGAGCTAAACGCTCCTGAAAATACACATAAAAATTATGTTTCTCCTTGTAAATTTTTTGTGTTGCATTCATTTTTACTGAATTAATGGACCCTTGAAACGCTTTAAATATAAATTTTGATTTTAATCTTAGAATTACTAAATAGTCGAAATATTGGACGTTTTCTTATTTCATGGTAGTATGTATTTTAAATACAAAAGATGGGACAGAGACAACATTTCGACCTCTTGTTGCAAAAATGAGCGCTACAGCGTCAATTTTCTTCCGATGTTCATCGTTTAGGCATCATTCGAAAAGTATTGACGGCACTTTTTACAAAATATTTACAAGTACAAAGTCGAGCGTTTTGCTCACAGATGGCTGGATCTAAGGACGAAATATTTTGCAAATCTTCATTAAACAATCAAATTGTGATTTTTGGCTAGTGGAATTTATTTTTGCGATCCATCCCAATATGCATATACGTATACAAATTAATACATAATAAGAAGCATAATAAGAATTCAAATTTAACAATTTCACGGATTTGATAATCGGCGCGGTTCGCAAGATTGATAACATGGAATCACAATTTACCAATACCCTATTTCGAAACACAGAACAATTATTAAATTCAAAATTGCTATTTCTTGTTAGTATATTTTATATATATATATATTTTACAGACTTGCTCCCTAAGCATGTTAAATTTCGATCAACATTTGCATGACAGCGATGTTAACTGAACTATTTGATGTGAATATTTGATAAAAATCTATTATTTTTGGATGTTGTAACAAATAAAAACAACTTATTTGGCAATGTTGATTGTTGTAAATAAAATCACAACAATCACCAATTGGAAAAAATAAACTAAATTTCACATTTTAATGAAAACGAATAGTTTGATAACAGTCTAATGTTGCTCGAAATGCCTTAACATTCAACTCTCGGTCTGTAAAATCTCTCTGGTTTGGCAACAGATAATATTTTTCTAAATTGGCTTAGTGTCTGCATGTCGATCATTCCATGTCAAACCGAATACCTTTTTATATAACCATATTCGATTTCCTTGATACTCGGAAAAAGCTGAACCTTTTAAGATATTTAACTTGTAGGGGACCGATTTTTTTTTTCAAATTTTATAACCAATTAAAAATTGGTAAAATCAAGGAAAATGTACACAATATAAAGAATGAGTGCTTATTTTAATTGTAATTTTACGTGTTTTTCATTTGACGGACGTGAATGCTTAATGCCTACCAAATATTTGTACTATTCGGGTTTTCGTTTGTAGTTTTCACTATGAAAACACCAACACAAAAATTCAGAAAAATATGTATGGAAGTCCAATTCCAAACAAACCCTAAATATTTGAGAGTGGATAAACAATGAGTTTTTATATTTTATATGTGTCTTGAATGCAATTTATTCGAATTCTAGATATTGAACAAGTTATTTCTTCTTACGAAGGAAATTTTTGTTTTTGGTAATGGAAAGAAGGAGAACCTCTCTCAGCCAATACACATTAGTGTTTGGTAAGTCGACGTACTCCAATTTTGTCGATTTTGTATTAATGTAAATCGACCAAAATCGATTTTTTCATACCGATTTTCGACTTTTTATAAATAAGATGCTGCGCATGTGCGTACGATTACGGCTTTGATTACGTTATTTCAAACGTTTCATGGTATTTTTTATTTAATGGTAACAATACATTAAAGATTCAAGTTTGAATATAAATATTGGCTTAGAAAGTCAATTTTATTATCTGGCGATATATTATTGCTATTTACATACCTGCCATAACGATCAAGATAGCATTGTCTATTCCACGTTTTGTACAGTATACCAGCAAAGGCCAAACATATATATGTATGTTATTCCCTCTCGGCTAATCGAATCGAATGCGAAAGCCTTCATAAGACATGTGAAAGACTTTATTTGTTCAAATTTGATACAGGACATTACAGTTTGCTTAGAAGGTGGTTCATGTTCATGTAACCTCCATATAAATGCCAATTTTTAGTGCTCTTGTAGTAGTAAATCAATAAGATTTGCAAAATTACGTTATATTTCACCAAGAAACTTCTGTTAAAAAGGGTCACGTTGGTTCGTGCTTTGGTGTAGCCCCATGTTCCTCTGGAAACCTCAAATTTACCATATATAATACTGTGATCATCCTTAACACAATGAATTATAAAAAGATGAATATATAGTAATCTGGTGCTTAAAGTCAATCATACAGATTTACATATATAATCGTATAAAATCAATATTTATCATCGTAATAAAATATTAATACAAATATGTGTATATATATGTGTATGTACATGCATTTGCAGTATACAATATTCAAATGTCATTAATTAATTGTTTGTAGGTAGTATTTGTACGATCGAACAGTGTACGGATTGTTTTTTGTTATAATATAATATCTGGCAAGAGTATTATAACCGAGGCCTCACGATCTGACTAGATGATCTCAAAATAAGAAGAAAAATTGCTGATCGTATTACGATGTCTAGCTTAGCTATGGTGATATCGGACGTTTAAATTTGAAAAATTTTGCATTTTTTTTAATCTGAAAAGATCGCAAAAGGCGGAAAACTATTTAAAAACGCACATTATTTACCTTTTTAATTTCATTTGAAGTGCATGTAAGTAACCTTTATATAGGGTTTTCCAATAAGGACTTGACAACTTTTTTTAAATAAAATCGGAGAACGTACGTCGCGTCATATGGTCCATCGGTTTCAATTCTTTAGTCAGCTTGATCTTGCATGGGTGTAAACCAATATCCTTACGCAAAATTCGCCATAAAGTGGTTTTGGCGATGCCAAATTCTTGAGAACGCCGCACAGTGTTTCAGAATCAAAATCTATCCGTAAAAATTCAATAATGAAAAATATTTTGAAAATGAAATACAGCCGTATGTCAAACATTTATATGAAAATTTTAAGTCGAATGAAAAACGTGACACCATGACTCAAATAAATGAATCTACGAAATATAAATGTTGGTTAAAGCTTCTTTAAACTATTTGACAATAAATAAGCTTGACGAATCCTCCCTCGCATTTAAACACGGTTTTGGAGAATTCTATTCTATTATATTGTATAATTTCATTATATGGACCGACCGAAGCGGGTGTTTCATGCCGAAATTTTAGTATTCGGCCAAAGCGGAATATTTTTTCATTAAAAATATTAAATTAATGTTCACAGCAAATATGCGTAAATCATTTATTATTTATTGAAAACAGATGATCTGTTAAAAAAATATATAAAAAATATATACAATGGCCGACAAAAGTCAACATACGACCCACATTTTTGCGTTTTAGCGAGTTCCAAAAAATATTTGAAAAAAGTAATGATGCGGTTTTGTTTGAAATCGGTTATTATTCATATAACAATAACAAAATGCTTTACTTCAATATAAACTTAAAAGATATTGGCAAAATAAACAAAAAACACCTTGACAAAAGTCTACATACGACATAGCATCCCATGCTTTACGTAATTTTTTATAATGTACTTTATAGGAGAATTGACGAAATGTGTATTGTCATTTATCTTGTGCTTGCTCTTCTTTAAATAAATATAATTCAAGAAACATTAGTCCGCGAAAATGGCTTCTCGCAAAGAAATTGCAACTGATATTCGAAATTTAGTAATAAAATGCAGAAACGAAAGGAAATCTTTAGGCGAAATATCTAAAATGGTTAATTTAAGTAAATCAACTGTCCAAACTATATGCAAAAACTTTGAAAATACGGGTACTGTTGAAAATAAGCCCAGAAGTGGGCGTCCAAAAAACTTAGTCGACGAGATGAAAGCTTTATTTTAAAAGAAGTTAATGAAAACCCGAAAGTGAATGCTACAATGTTGTCCAAACAACTCGCAGAAAGGACAGATACCATAGTACATCCAAGAACAATTCAAAGAAGTCTGAATAATAATGGTTTCCGAAGCAGAACGCCACGCAAAAAACCTCTTATAAGTGAAAAGAATCGTAAGCTTCGACTTGAATTCGCCCAGCAACACTTGGACAAGGGATTAGACTTCTGGAAGCGAGTTTTATTTACGGACGAGTCGAAGTATAATATATTTGGAAGTGACGGGAGAGCCAAAGTATGGAGAAAAGCGAATACTGCAATGAATCCGTAGAATTTACTTGCTACGGTAAAGCATGGTGTTGGCAACGTAATGGTTTGGGGTGCCGTCGCGGCGTCTGGAGTTGGAAAACTTGCGTTTATTGAGGGTAACATGGATCGCTATCAATATAAATCCATATTGGAACAAAATCTGAAGGCATCGGTCGATAATTTAAACCTCGGAGAGCGCTGGATTTACCAACAAGATAACGATCCGAAGCACACAGCCCAATTTATTAAAGATTGGCTGATTTACCATGCTCCAAGACAACTTTATTCGCCGCCACAAAGCCCCGACCTGAATATTATTAAACATGTGTGGGAGATTCTGCAACGCAGGATCCGAAAACATCACATAACTAGCGCCCAAACGCTAAAAAACAAGCTGGAAGAGGAATGGCGACAAATATCACCTGCGGAATTGGAAAACTTAGTTGCATCAATGCCCAGACGATTGCTGGCTGTTGTAGATGCTCACGGTGGACCAACAAAATATTAAATTATACAATAGTATCATTTTGTCACGTAAAATTGCATTTTTTATGTCTCATCTCAAACCGTATGTAGACTTTTGTCAAGGTTTTTTCTGCGTATTCTGTTGATATCTTTTGTGTTTATATTGAAGTAAAGCATTTTGTTATTGTTATATGAATAAAACACGATTTCAAACAAAACCGCATCATCACTTTTTTCAAATATGTTTTGGAACTCGCTAAATCGCAAAAATGTGGGTCGTATGTTGACTTTTGTCGGCCACTGTAAATAGCAATTTTTGGACGAAGCCGAATGTTCAGTCGGCTCTTAAATTGTCAATTTGCCACTAATAATTGATAATTTTTTTTTCTAGATTTCTGCTCATCACAATGTTCCTCTCGCGGCTACTTATGGTCGCACTAGTATCACTTCTAGTCTATGCCAATGCTTTACCTCAACAAAATAATGGCGCTTACGATCCGGATTTTAGTGCTTTGGTAGACAGTGTCTTCAGTCAACCCACACAGCAGCAGCAGCAACAACAACAACAGCAGCAGCAACAACAACAGCAGCAGCAACAACAGCAACAACAACCACAGCCCACACGATCACCATCCGGATTTGCCAACATTGTAACACCAGATCCTAATGGAGCAAATACGATGTTCACCTCCATTAGTGGCCGATCCCAATGTAATTGTGTGGCATACCATCTGTGCGATCCCAACACCAATACAGTCACCATGGAAGAGGAAGATAATACCGATGGTTTCGGTTTGATAGACATTCGTTTCAACCAGGACGATCCGGTGTGTGAACATTTCCTCGATGTGTGCTGTGATGGCAATCGGACGCGTACAGAGAGTTTGAATCCCAAGCCCCAGGAGGAAAGACCTAATCGCCCTAAAGGTTGTGGTATTCGTAATGTTGGTGGGATTGATTTCAATATAACAGGTGACACGGACAACGAATCCGGGTTTGGTGAATTCCCCTGGACTGTTGCTTTATTGAATTCCGGAAACTCCAGTTACTTCTGTGCTGGTTCCTTAATACATCCCCGAGTTGTGCTGACGGCAGTCCATTGTGTGATTGATCGCCCACTGAATAGTTTCGTAATTCGTGCTGGAGAATGGGATACCCAAACGGTGAAGGAGCGTTTGGCCTATGCGGAGAGTGGTGCTTCTAAAGTGATCCAACATCCTAAATATAATCCTCGTAATGTGGCCTATGACTTTGCCTTGGTAATTTTGAACACACCTTTCACTCTGGGCGATCACATAAATGTTGTTTGTTTGCCACCAGCCAATAGTGTGCCTGTGTCTAGGACAACTTGTTTCTCCACTGGCTGGGGAAAAGATCAATTTGGTGCTCAGGGACGCTACAGTGCCATTATGAAACGTTTGCCATTGCCAATTGTTGATTTTAACACATGTCAGAGTCAACTCCGAAACACTCGCCTAGGACCAAAATTCCTTTTGGATTCCTCATTTATTTGTGCGGGAGGACAAATTGGTGTAGACACATGCCAGGGTGATGGTGGTGCTCCTTTGGTGTGCCCCACAGGTGTTGCTTCGGAAAATCGTTATCAACAGAACGGTATTGTAGCTTGGGGCATTGGCTGTAACGATGCTGTTCCAGCGGCATACGCTCATGTTGGTCTAGCCCGCGACTGGATCGATCAGCAAATGTACACGAATGGTTTCGATACAACATCATACAGCGCATAAAGAGTCGTGTATAAAATCTGGTGAAATATTGAATAAACTTTATACATAATTTCTTAACAAACAAAATACCCAATGTTTTGATTTTTTAAGGTACGAGCAGAAGGACAGAATAGTTGATTTAACTTCGAGCTTGGATTTCGAATAGAAATAAACACAGCAAACATCTCTGAAGGGCTGTGTGCGATAAAATTTTTTTATTCACTGAAAGGGACCTAGTTTTAAGAGCCCATATGGGAAGAGAGATGTTATATCTAACGAATCAAATGGTTATAATCATTTTATGAAAATTTTCTTAATCCAAATTATTCTTCCTTTACAAAATGATTCAATTGTAGAGTGTACATATATAATCAACAGACATCATTGTACATATATGACCAGGAAGTAAAAATGTTATGTTAACGTTCTTAACGAAAACTGAAGTTTAATATCGAGACGATCTAGTCATGTCCGTCCATCCGTCCGTCTGTTGAAAGCACGCTAGATTCTAAACGAAAGGAGCTAGGACGTCCAAATTTTCCATAAATGTCGTAGATGGGTTGGGATTGAAACGACCCAAAGGGAAAACATTTTCCCTCACAAGGACTAAAAATACCCATAATAACCTCTAATATTTTAGAGTATTTAAGCACATTTTTTCAACATGTCTGCTTGTCCTTACTTGATATTGAGCATGCGCATTCCGCATATAACAAAAAGTGCACCATAAAGTGATTCTTATTCGTAGGGGGTGAATTGGGGCAAAAAAGGAGAAAATGGTACCTATTAAACAACAACAGCTATAAACACGAAATTCGGTGAGTACATTCCTTTAATCTATATATATATAAAAGAGTTGCGTTACTGACTGACTGACTGACTGACTTATCATTGACCAGCCCCCAGACCAAACGGCTGAAGCCAGGGTCATGAAATTTTCAGGGTAGTTCCCAAATATGACGTAGACGTCGACTAAGAAAGGGTTTTACGAAATTCGTACTTTTAGGGGATAAAATGGCCCAAAAAGGGATAAACATCGAACCTTCGTCCTGACTAAACGGCAGTAGCTATAAACATGAAATTCAGTGAGTTCCTTGCAATGACCATGCAGACGAGCTACAAATAGGGATTTTTCGAAATTTGTACTTTTAAGGGCCGAGCGGGACAAAAAGGGATAAAAATGGTACCAACTAAAGTATTACAGCTAGAAACGTGAAATTTGGTATGTAAATTCCTCTGACCATATAGAAACGAAGTAAAATTTGATTTCTTCGAAATTTGTACTTTTAAGGGAAGGGAGGGACAAAAAGGGATAAAAATGGTACCAACTAAAGTATTACAGCTAGAAACGTGAAATTTGGTATGTAAATTCCTCTGACCATATAGAAACGAAGTAAAATTTTATTTTTTCGAAATTTGTACTTTTAAGGGGAGAGCGGGACAAAAAGGGATAAAAATGGTACCAACTAAAGTATTACAGCTAGAATCGTGAAATTTGGTATGTAAATTCCTCTGACGATATAGAAACGAAGTAAAATTTGATTTTTCGAAATTTGTACTTTTAAGGGGCGAGCGGGATAAAAATGGTACCAACTAAAGTATTACAGCTAGAATCGTGAAATTTGGTATGTAAATTTCTCTGACGATACAGAAACGAAGTAAAATTGGATTTTTCGAAATTTGTACTTTTAAGGGGCGAGCGGGACAAAAAGGGATAACAATGGTACCAACTAAAGTATTGCAGGTAGAATCGTGAAATTTGGTATGTAAATTCCTCTGGTCATATAGAAACAAAGTAAAAATAGATTTTTTCGAAATTTGTATTTTTAGGGGGCGAGAGGTACAAAAAGGGATAAAAATGGTACCAACTAAAGTATTACAGCTAGAATCGTGAAATTTGGTATGTAAATTCCTCTGACCATGTAGAAGCGCAGTATAATTGAATTGTTCGAAATTTGTACTTTTAAGGGAAGAGAGGGACAAAAAGGGATAAAAATGGTACCAACTAGAGTATTACAGCTAGAAACGTGAAATTTGGTATGTAAATTCCTCTGACCATATAGAAACGAAGTAAAATTGGATTTTTCCAAATATGTACTTTTAAGGGACGAGCGGGAGAAAAAGGTATAAAAATGGTACCAAGTAAAGTATTACAGCTAGAATCGTGAAATTTGGAATGTAAATTCCTCTGACCATATAGAAACGAAGTAAAATTGGATTTTTCGAAATTTGTACTTTTAAGGGGCGAGAGGGACAAAATGGGATAAAAATGGTACCAACTAAAGTATTACAGCTAGAATCGTGAAATTTGATATGTAAATTCCTCTGACCATGTAGAAGCGCAGTATAATTGAATTGTTCGAAATTTGTACTTTTTAGGGGGTAGGCGGGACAAAAAGGGGTCCAATTTAAGAATTGCAGCTATAGTCGGGAAATTTGGAGTGTAAACTGTGTGTAAAGCGCAATCTAAAGGATTTTTTGACATTTTCTTATAGGGGTGAGCAACAAGGGATAAAAGTAGTACCTACTAAAGTATTGGAGCTATAGTCGTGAAATGTGGTGTGTAAATTCCTCTGACAACGAGAATCGCAAATCTTAACGAGTTTTTCTAATTCTGTACTTATAAACAATGAGCGGTATAAAAATAGTACCAACTAAAATATTTCAGCTATAGTCGTGAAATTTAGTGTGTAAATTTCTCTGACCATATAGAAGCGCAGTAGTTTGATTTTTCGAAATTTGTACTTTTAAGGGGTGCGCGGGACGAAAAGGGATAAAAATGGCGTACAATCATTTAATTACGTAAGCGCGGAACATTAATGGATATTTCAAAATTTGTTCTTAAAAGGGGGGATAAGGCACAACAAGGAATAAATAAAGAATAAATAAATAAAGAAGTGCTAAATGTTATAAACTGGCTGGCTGAATATAGAAACATGAGATCGAGGATATAAATGGTTGTAATATTTTGTTCAAAACTTGGTGGAAATTATACATACGAAGTAGTTCAGCTAAAAGAGTGTATATCGACAAGCACATTCCTTTGACTGTGTGTGAGTGCTAGCTAATAGGAGGTTTCCAAATTACTATTTTAGATTTATCTATATCCACCAAAAGAAAATTAAATAAATACTATCCAAAAACAAAGACGGATAAAATTAACAAATAACTGGCTTTTTCGCGTGCGAAGCAGCGGGTACTGCTAGTATATACATAATATAAAAGTTATTTTTCCAAATTCGTACTTTTAAGGGGTAACATGGAAATAAAGGGATACAAATTGTACCAACCAAACCGCTGCATCTAGAGTAATAAAATTCGGTGTATACATTTCTCTGATTGCGTAGACACGTAAAATAATGAGATTTTTCAATTTATTTTACGTTTTTTTATTTTTCGAAGGATTTTACTTTTTGGGGTTAAAATGTAGTGTAGGCAAATTCCAAATTCATACTTTCAAGGGATATAACGGGTACAGTGGGATAAAAATAGTACCAACTAAAAGGCTACAGCTAGAATGATGAAATTCGGTTTGTACATACCCCTAATTGCGTAGAAACGTAAAATAAAGAGATTTTAGATAGTCGTACTCTTAAGTGGGTAAAATACGTAAAGGGGGATAAAAATGGTACCAACCAAATGGCTTATGCTATAATCATGGAAGTCGGTGTATACATTGCTCTGACTACATAGAAAAGCAAAATAAAAAAAATTTTCAAAATTTGAACTTTTACGTCAAAAATTGGTTGAATCATGAAGTTAGGTTATTTTGTACTATGTGCATGAGATAATGGATTTTCATAATTTGTACATTTGGAATTAAAATATAATGGAAATACAACCAACTGTAGCATCCACTATCAATATTTAGGGTGTGTAAGCTTTTTTGAAAATCTTTTGAAATATCTTATATTTCTATATTCTTTTTTTTTAATTGACTTGAAGTATTATTTCGTTATACATAGTGTAAACGTATTGGTAGCCTTGCCTGATAAGCGTGCTTTGAAATAATAAAAATATTGTATTTATTTATAAAATTAGTTCGTTCGTAACCTATCGTGCTTTCAACCAACAGACGAACACTTCATTCTATGGCCGAGAGTATAAAAATACTTATTATTGCATCAATATATTTTTAGACCTATCTAAAACATTTATAAATTACGATACAACTGCGATACGATAAAACTGCTTTCTTTGAAAATGTGAACAGCAACTTCGATAAAATCTTAGCCCTATTTTTTATATAAACATTAAAAATTTTGTCATTTTGACAATTTTTATTTATGTATCAGCCCATAAACTTTTAAATTCAACAATAATCACAATAAACACATAATCAAGTTTTATCGTTTTATTTGAAAAAGCTATTTGATTTAAAGCTATTCTTTTCCTTTGTTTTAATAAACTTCGATTTCGAAAAATCTCTTTCACTTACTGTAGAAGTCGGAACAATAGAAAGAAGAGCATGTAATTAAGTTTTTGAGTTATTTTTTCGATTAATCTAAATATAAAACATCATTTTGTATGTCTTTCCATTCTACTTTTCGTTGCTTGCTGGATTTTGTAGTCTTTTTTATTGTTTCATTCGGACAAAAGACTAATTTCTACAACAATATTTTCTTCTGCAGTCACGGAATCTTCAACCCCGAATAGTCTTTTCTATAATGATATATCAAACTCTTCAGTTTCCTTTTTTTGAATATGTACTAAATCCATTAACAGAGGTACAAAATCAGCGTATTTAAAACCTTTATTCTTCTTTCACTGAGACGTAGTTTAATTCGTTAAAGCAAGCCTTTCGCAAATCAAGTATTTAATTTTGATAAAGTTTTCATTAAAAATTGAATGATGCCTTCCAAACTTTCGTAGATATAATATAATTTTGTGCAATTATTTATAGTAGGACAACATTTCGAATATTCGATTATTTGGTACGGATTAATCGAATTATTCTTTATTCGAAAATCGACCATTTTTGATTATTTGAACAAATGTTTGATATTAAATATTCGATTAATCGAATAAATAATAAAATTTAATCGGTTGGATACCCTATTATAGAAGCATTAATTCTACCAATGATAGATAGGGCCAAGTTCTCAAAATTTGGCGCCAATTGCTATATTTACCGTTTTTATGGTTAGTGTTAATGTTCCCTATCTACGATCTACATGAACTTTAGCCCTTCGATTGTAGTTTCAGCCATCCTCTTCTACGTCTTCCCACAAAATCATTATCGACTCTCTCGAGAGGGAGCACTTTCATATTTTCACACAATGCTGTTGATATATTTATATATATAATATAATATAGAGAGAGAATCTTACCCCCTCATTTTCTTTGATTATGGTGAAAGTTGCCACATTACTTTAGTCACCTGAAACGCAGAAAGGAGCAACAGCAAAATCGAGTTTTGTGTTGATTATGCACAACATGACAAAATTTTAGATTTCTGCCCCAAGAAATAAATATTTTACATCGAAAATCTGTACGTATTTCCTTTCATATATATATATATATATATATATATATATATATAAACTTCTGAAAAACTTCTGAAAGGGACCCATAAATGACGCCGGTTCGATAACGTCAAGCTACTGCCAAGAAAAGTTCACAAAACAATATCATTTAAATTTGAGGCAATGAGTATGCAATACTTATATATTAAAAATATCACATTTTTTTTCGTTTTTGTTTGTTTATTCTAATATAAATATCAATTAAAAAATTACAACCACACACACTCACATCGATCCAAGCTAATCATCTTTCAAATGGTATTCGAATTCATTATTTTCTCCTCTGTTATTAAAGATGCGAACATATGCCCATTTTGCTCCGAACTTTAAGATGGCTACATACGGCAGGTATTCAATTAACTGTTCATTTAGCCAAACTCGGAAATTCAAATAACAACGCACCACATCGTATTTATGCAAATATGTGATTAAAATTAAGGCATAAAATACAATAAAGCGATCCAACCAGTTCAAATCCTTGTAATAACGACGTTGCTGAGGATCGGGTTTCGTACCCGGGCGATAGTCGAAATCAAAATACTCGTAACCTTTCACATAACACAAACGCTTGGCCAAGTACATGAATGAACCGACCGTGAGTGTTGTATTTACGTGCCACAAACCGTTCAGTAAAGCTTTCGCCATATCGTAGAAATCGGTTGAAGCATTTTCGAAGGCCGGTTCGTATACTTTGCGCATGACTATGTCCAACCGGAGTTTTGATTCGTTCCAATTTCGGCCGCATATATTGTATTCATCCTTGATGCCCAGTAGATAGCCCATGACACGCCACATGTGAGCGGTGGCCTCCAAGAACTGATCGTCATACAACTGGATGCGATGTGCACCCAAAGTGAGAAATCCTATGAAACCGAATTGTGTTAGGGCCAAATCTTTTTGCGTGATCTGACCGGCGGCAAGTTTGGCACATGCACGACTCGAACGTGAGTGGGCTTTTCGTACCGCTGTGATACTGGTCCAAAATTTCGAAGATTTATCTGTTGCTGAATACTTGTACCAGGCATTTGTATGAAGCAGAGTGCGCACATATCTTCTGTAGGCTGTAGTGGCCGTGGATGATTGTCGAGTGCAGATCAGAACATTTAGTATGGACGGTATGGCAAGAACGGCCACGAGACCAGATAACATACCGCTTTGTATAACAAAACGATATTTATTCATATAGTCTTGCCCTCTGAAACGAGAGCAGTACAAAGAAGGGAAATATAAGTTGATATTTAAAATTACATTTATTAATTAAATATTTTTGAATTGAATATTAAAGGGTACTACTAAATTTTAAACTTACAATTCGGTCAGTATTAGATTACTTCATTAAATATAAGAATCGATTGAAAATACACCGTTCTAACACGGATAGTTTAGAATTCTATGCCCAGCAGTACGATTTTTGACTGTTTAGAAAGTTTATGTATGTATTCTCATGAACATATTTTATATGTATTTAAAAAAAATCACTAGTTTTGACAAATTTAACTGTGGTGATTGTGTGTAACTCCTAAAACACTTGACCGATTTTAATGTACTATACCTGCACTTAGAAAAAAAAGTCTGCTATTAATATCAGAGATTGTTTGCCTTCTATCAGTGGGGCAGTTATTCTGCATAACAACAGTTTTTCTGCAGTTTTGCATCAACATTCAAATGATTTCGCATGCAGTCTGAAAAGGCTATTGGTACCCATATTTTGGAAAACATTTTTATAAATAAGCAATGGTATATTTAATAAATATAACGTATACGTCACAATATGTCACAAATCGGCTGAGAATCTACGTTATATTACAGCCTCTTCAGGCATGCGATTTGAGGTGTCAAATTTGTATATGATCTGATATTTGTAAATCGATTTCAGCTTAATTTCGCATGCAGTCGGAATAATCTATTGAAAACGTTTTTATAAGCTTAAGGAGTGTATATTGAATTCTATTGTCTTTAGTGGTAATATTTGAAAGCAAATTAGATCATTCCGAGTTCTGTAGGAATAAATAAATATAACGTATACGCCACAATATGGGAATTGTAAATGGTGTTTTTTTAAGATTTTGAAAAAAAAATGATAATACAAGACAGAAATATTGTTGGAAAGAAATTTTTTATTAAAATCTGCTAGATAATTCCATGGTATTTATTTTTTAAATATGATTTCCGGCATATGTCCGCCGCGACTACGAGTTACATGGTCCATTCGATCAGTCGAATTTTTGTCTACTTTTTCTAATAAATCTGGCCGCATGGCGTCAATGGTGGCTTTAATGTTGACTTCCAATGCTTCAAGAGTTGCTGGTTTGTCGGTATAAAACAATGACTTAACTTAGGCTAATAAAAATAAAAAGGCGTTAAATCGGACGGTTGAAGGACCAATAAACTGGACCACTTCTGGAAATAAAGTATGGCAAGTTGCGCCGTCTTGTGGAACCTATGCCGTGGATGTTTAGCTGATTAATTTGTTAAGCTTAATATTTGTATGGAATTTACTCGCTTAACAAGAAAGTAGCTTACTACTCTCTAAGTTACCGAGTAAATTGGTGCCAGATTTTTATCTCTGATTTATTTAAATAAAACCAATGGATAAAAATGTTATCATTTTATCAAGTTTCTTAATTTAAAGCTAATAAGCCTAATTGAACAGGCCCTATAATTAAATTTTCCAAAAATATGCAATCATTCAGAAAGTGAGTTCATAAACAATAATCATTTTAAGTTTAATAAATAACTAAGTTATTTGAAGGTACATCATGATTTTCCATGTGTAGATGCCACTGAAGTGAACATCTAATATAAATGTTATAAAGAGTGATTTTTTTGAGGTTAGGATTTTCATGCATTAGTATTTGACAGATCACGTGGGATTTCAGACATGGTGTCAAAGAGAAAGATGCTCAGTATGCTTTGACATTTCATCATGAATAGACTTACTAACGAGCAACGCTTGCAAATCATTGAATTTTATTATCAAAATGCGTTCTCTGTTAAGAAAGTTCAGAAAGAAAGAAATTGTGTTCAGCGACGAAGCTCATTTTTGGCTCAATGGGTACGTAAATAGGCAGAATTGTCGATTTTGGAGTGAATATCAGCCAGAAGTATTGCAAGAGCTACCAATGCATCCAGAAAAAGTCACAGTTTGGTGCGGTTTATGGGCTGGTGGCATCATTGGACCGTACTTCTTCAAAGATGATGCGAATCGTAACGTAACTGTGAATGGTGAGCGCTACCGTGAGATGATATCCAACTTTTTTTTGCCCAAAATGGAAGAACTGAACTTGGTTGACATGTGGTTTCAACAAGATGGCGCTACATGCCACACAGCTCGCGATTCTATGGCCATTTTGAGGGAAAACTTCGGAGAACAATTCATCTCAAGAAATGGACCGGTAAGTTGGCCACCAAGATCATGCGATTTGACGCCTTTAGACTATTTTTTGTGGGGCTACGTCAAGTCTAAAGTCTACAGAAATAAACCAGCAACTATTCCAGCTTTGGAAGACAACATTTCCGAAGAAATTCGGGCTATTCCGGCCGAAATGCTCGAAAAAGTTGCCCAAAATTGGACTTTCCGAATGGACCACCTAAGACGCAGCCGCGGTCAACATTTAAATGAAATTATCTTCAAAAAGTAAATGTCATGGACCAATCTAACGTTTCAAATAAAGAACCGATGAGATTTTGCAAATTTTATGCGTTTTTTTAAAAAAAAAAAGTTATCAAGCTCTTAAAAAATCACCCTTTATAAACGTATTTGTCCCCATGTAGCAGTCAAAGTCTGCAAATATATTAGTTTGCAAAGAGAATGAAGCAACAAGATAACTTAAAAGGGCGACAGCACGTAGTGGTATCAAAAACCTATTACAATAATTAAACAAAGTTTACAAGAATTAACAAATTAGCAATAATATTATTGACACTTTCACCTTCGAATGCATCGGTGGATGCATTCCTCGATCTCGAGTTGAGGAATAAAATGAATATTCCTACGGTTGAGGATATATTAAGAGAGAGGATATATTAAGGAATAAATAACGGATGCCGCAAATTTATTCCATTCACTAAAATCGACTTGTTTTCTGCTAAAAACATGTACAGTGCCAATGAAGCTGATATGGATATTTTAGGGACTTTCAGATTAAATTTATGTAAAAACAAGTAAGGAAAGGCTAAAGTCGGGCGGGGCCGACTATATGATACACTCCACTTTCCAACAGAATACAGTACAACGCGGTAAAAAAGTGAAAACGGGAAGAATTTTTGTATGTTTCCTAATCATAGGCTAATACAACCTGGTTCGATTTGTCAAATCGATAAGAATATTTGTATCGGGGCTATATCCAAACATGGAAAAATGTGACTAACTTTCACAATAAGTTCTTCCAGTTCAAATATAAGGTGTTATGCTCACTTTGAAAAAATTCGGTGAAAATTCGTGGTTTCTGGGGGATCGGGAGCGAAATTTGTATGGAAGCTATATATAAATCTGAACCGATCTAACACATTTTTACCACAAGTGTTTCTAGTTGATATATAATATGTTTTCCCAATTTTGAAGAAAATCTCTTGTAATATATGGTATCTAGAGTGAAAAGATTAAAATCGGGAGTGAAATTCGTATTGAGCTATATGTAAATCTGAACCGATCTGACCCATTTTCACTATGGGTGTTTCTAGGACAAATATAATATATTTCGCCTAATTTGAAGAGGATCTGTTAAAATATGTGGTTTCTAGAGCGGAAAAAGTGAAATCGAGAGCGAAATTTGTATGGGAGCTATATATAAATCTGAACCGATTTTTACCACAGGTGTTTCTAGTTGAAATAGAAGATGTTTTGCCAAATCTGATACAATATGTGGTTTCTAGAGCGGAAAAAGTCAAATCGGGAGCGAAATTTGTATGGGAGCTATATATAAATCTGAACCGATCTGATCCATTTTTACCACAGGTGTTTCTAGTTGGAATATAAGATGTTTTGCCAATTTTGAAGAAAATCTGTTGTAATATGTGGTATTTAGAGTGAAAAGAGTCAAATCGGGAGTGAAATTCGTATGGGAGCTATATCTAAATCTGAACCGATTTTCTTCAAATTAAATAGCGTTCGTTTTTATCCCGAAAAACTTCGTTGTGCAAAGTTTCATTTGGTTCTGTCTACAATTGCGACCTGTATCGTGATTACAAGAATAGATGGACGGACGGACGGACGGACTTACGGACGGACAGACAGACAGACGGACATTGCTAAATCGATTCAGAAAGTGATTCTAAGTCGATCGGTATAATTAACAATGGGTCTATCTCTCTTCCTTTTGGGTGTTACAAACAAATGCACAAAGACATAATACTCTCGTGGAGTGTATAATGAATGAATTCAACAATAAATAAACAATTCTACTTTTATTGAAAATAATAACCGTATTATTATTGTCTGTGATATAATTTTTCGTATCAAAATACATAAATCGTTTAATAAAGGGTCCGCAAAATAACTTTTTTTTTTTTTTTGAAAATGCTATAAAAAAAACTACTGAATATTTTCTCAAATTTCTTTTTTTATTTGAAAGTACAATCCTTCCGGAAAATAAGGGAAAATAGTTTCATTCAAATGGCTGCCTCGGGCACCCCACAAATAATAGTCCAACGGTTGAATAGTTGAAAACAAAAACGTTAGATGGCGGACTCCCATACCAATGTCTCTTATGATTTACTTTTTCCGCTCTAGAAACCACATATTTCAACAAATAACTTTTTTTTTTTTGAAAATGCTATAAAAAAAACTACTGAATATTTTCTCAAATTTCTTTTTTTATTTGAAAGTACAATCCTTCTGGTTAATAATGGAAAATAATTTCATTCAAATGGCTGCTGAGGGCACCCACAAATAATAGTCCAACGGTTGAATAGTTGAAAAAAAAACGTTAGATGACGGACCCTATATTAGGCCTGTTCGATTGGGTTTACTAGCTTGTTGTTGTCCTATTTAATTTTATTTTTTTATTGGTTTTGCATTTAATTTTTCTTGTATTTTAGGGGAATTTTTCGATAATCTAGGGATAAGGCTTAGAAAAAACCTGGCAACACTGCAATAACTTCACGAATTGCTTGCTCGCTAGGCCAATTATGTTGACCGTAAAATGGACGAAGAGTCCTCTATGGTCTCTAATGCACGATTTGTAAACGTTGTTCTGGCGTTCAACGACTCATGATGACTAGCCAAACCTTACTGGGCAGAAATGTCAGCTGCTTAAAAGCAGCCATTTTATTCAAAACAGTTCCTTAAGACAGTAATTGACAAGCAATTTTATGTGAATTAAATTTTATAATGTGTTCATTCCATCGATTTAAACGTGGTAAATTAATACAAATTTGCGTTTTTTGAACGATTACGTCATTTTAAATCGGACTCAGTGTACTCAATTGTCATATGATACATATCTTCCTTGTTACGTTTCTGAAGTAGCAGAGAATAATAAAAAACTTTTTTTACGTTATACATTTTTATTAAATTTTAAATGTGGTTTGATATGTTAATTGGATTTTATACAAGTTGGCAATGTTTGCTTGTTGACCTTTTTGTGCGCCTGCCAAGAAAGTATTTGCAAAACAAATTTGTGCCAAGCTTAAATAAATATCTTCGCCTTAATTATAAAAGGGCGCAACTGAAATTTTTCGAAATCGTATTTTGTACATATTCCGATATTTTTAAATTCGCGATTCGAATTGAAATCTACAAAAACACCTCAGAAGACTCCAGCTAATTATTGGCTCTAAATTTGATCTGAACGATTCTGGCGTATCTGATGTTATTTGAAGAATTCTATAGTTATATATATTTTTGATATTCAAAATAAGCTCTAACCTACCTGAAGGTTAGGGTGATTTGTGCGGGAGGTACTAGAAGGAGCGTGGTAAACCCCGCCATATTTTGTATAAAAACTTTACCATATACTAAAATATAGCTGACTTTGAATATCCGTGTGGAAATTTTATTGGGTTTAATTTAATAAACGCCCAAAACGGGGCGTGTCAATTTCGGTCATATTCGAACTTAAACAAAGATTGGGGAAAATAGTACTATGTACAAAGTTAGCCGTGTACATCAGCCAGCCAGACATTCAGACGGACATAGCTCTAACAGATTATAAAGTCGTGAAACGGATGCGGCCCAAACATGCTTAGGGTCTTAACTCATTTATTCAATGCGTTAGACTTTTTTATGTCCCAAATGATATATACGCTCCTAATCTGTGGACAAATATTTCTAGCTCAATAAAATGTAATTCTTTTAATATTTAACTAGATACATTTATGATTTTGCAAATAAATAACTCTAACCCTGCATAACATGTACACACTTCGATTGGTATTACACAGTGCAACACGAAAAAAAATAACCATATACGGACACCGCTACATGATAAAAGACCAAAAAAAAAAGACCCGTGTTTTTTTTCCCCCCAAAGTCATGCACTTTTTTTATGGGCCCCCAGAGATTTGAGGCCTCGGTGTAATTTTTGGAAAAAAGTGATCATATTCTCAGGCTCATATCTTGCAAACCGTTCGGAATTTCCAAAAATTAGATTTTTTCCTTTTTTGCCCTGTTCAGGTCCATAGGTAGCAAACCGTTAAAAATTCAAGGAAACAATCAACAACAAAGTCTTTGTTGTTTGTTGTTGTTTGTTGAATGGCATCGATGATGTCGTGTGGGTAAGAAATACTGGAATAAACAATTTTTCACTTTTGCGGCTACCTAAGCGCTACCTAAACGGTGTTAAGAATAATTCCTAGGAAGTTCATATGTTCTAGAAAGTTGTTTATTGAAATCTTAAGTACATTTTTGTTGTTGATTGTTTCCTTGAATTTTTAACGGTTTGCTACCTATGGACCTGAACAGGGCAAAAAAGGGAAAAAATCTAATTTTTGGAAAATTTTTCACTTTTGCGGCTACCTAAGCGCTACCTAAACGGTGTTAAGAATAATTCCTAGGAAGTTCATATGTTCTAGAAAGTTGTTTATTGAGATCTTAGGTACATTTTTGTAGTTGATTGTTTCCCTGAATTTTCAACGGTTTGCTACCTATGGACCTGAACAGGGGAAAAAAGGTTAAAAAAATCGATTTTTTTTAAGTTTTTTGCGATTTTGACCTTGAAGATGAAGTTTTTTTGATTTTATATGTTCACAATTTTTGTTCTTTATGACAAGAGCTAGAACTTTGCCTCAGAGAGTAAATTCCGAACGGTTTGCAAGATATGAGAATATGATCACTTTTTTCCAAAAATTACACCGAGGCCTCAAATCTCTGGGGGCCCATAAAAAAAGTGCATGACTTTGGGGGAAAAAAAACACGGGTCTTTTTTTTTGGTCTTTTATCATGTAGCGGTGTCCGTATATGGTTATTTTGAAATGACTTCAAAAATGTTGCACAGTGTTATTATTATTATTTTGTTTTGTTCTTCTCGATCACTTGTGTCATATCACGAATTGCATTCACATTGAAAAGTTCGAAAACCTTGAAATAGAATCGCTGTTTTCTTTAAGCCGGGACAACAAGCTGCGATGACAAAAAAAAAAATTAAAGAAAAACAGCCATAGTGTATACAGACGTGTAAGGTGGTCGTTAATGGGCTAATAAAAGCACAGCGGTTACTGAATGTTGATATTTTAAACCATATTGGACGTGCCTAAAATATATGATTTTTCCCGGGATTCCCGGGAATAAAACTTTTCATTCCCGTTTTCCCGGGAAATGAAAAAAGTCCGGGAAACCCCAAACCCTAGTTACTATTCAAGCGACACTTAGAGCAGTTGTGTTTTCCAGATGATCTGCAAAATTAAGGATCTCTAGCGAGAATGGGGGTAACCCTTCAAAGTTGGTGACCTCGGCCTTGTAAACATTGGAAATGATTGCCAAAATGACAATTATGAACCGATTGCAAATATATTTGTCACAATATATATCTTTCCGTTCAAAAGTTACAGAATTATTTAGAAAATCGATTTGGAATCACTGTGCAAAGATACTCATAACTCATTTAACCGTGTAGAACCGGCAGTCGGTTGACACAATATTGACCACGAAAAATATTTTATTAATTTAAACTTACTGGCATTTATATGTTAGTTTTGGAGTTTCTGTATTGATGTAAGAATAGTGCATAATGACAAATGCAAGTATTGAAGACTATATATACAATTAAAATTAAAAAAACTCTAACGCCTAATCTTAAAAGGTACAAGGCCATTGAAGAGTATTTTGTATTACTCAACTCAAAAATGGCAAATCTTGAGGTAAGACAACCATCCCATTCCACACAATCAGCGATACACCTTCGTGTAGAGCAAATAATAAATGCGTTAATCCATCCACCAGCTACTTAATATGTAAATATGCACTTATGAAATATCTCCATAGTAGTACAAACGATTACTTGTAGTTCGCACTCATACATGTACGTTTAACATTAATTTTGTGTGTGCGTGAAATACTTACTGTTTGAACAATTTATCATCATACCATGGTGGCAATTCCATTTCATAACCGCTGTCCCCCTCCTTGCTGCCATCGTTTAATAAATGCTGTAAATATGCCTCTGCCTCTGGATCCTCTGCCGCAATGTCAGATTTATTCAGGCGTGCATCAGTTTGCTGTTTATCATCGAGTCTATAGTAATTTCCACCAGCTGTAAAAAAAAAAAAAACAAACTTAAATTTATATAGTGGAATTGTGAGGAACCATTGAAGCACGTCAAACAATATATCCAAACAATCAGCAACAACAACTACAGCGATCATACGAGCATCGTAATAGGGGGCAAAGTCCAAATTAAATTATATGTATGCACTGGTACATATTACCTACTTATATGCAAGGAAAATACATCACCGGTATAACGAACCAAGTCCAATTTCTATAAAATCTGCTAATTTTGTCTTTTCTGATAAATTAGATGTTACTTCGTCTTTTTCGTCTTTACTTCTGTCCAAAACCACTCAGTGCCACGTTACCTCGCCTAATTTAATATGAACGCGATGATACAAAGTAATATTATTCTGCTTTGGATTTGGTTCAGAATTATTAAAAAGTAAAGCAGACAATGATGATGAAAAATCTCACATTCTTTGTACTTTGTGGGCATTCCGTTGTTTAGGATTATTGTACTTAGACAAATTTGCTTTGATTGTATCAATTTTTTGCAATATACGGGGCTGATATTTCGCTTAAGGACTGGTTTGTTGGAACTAACGTTTTTTTGTAGTCGTGACAAAAATTAATCCCATAAATGCCCAATCAGAGCATGTGGACATCTATATAAAAAGCGACCATACGTTGTAAGCTTTAAGCTTGGGATCGTTGCGTTAGTAAAAAATACCAATCATCCCCAAGGTTTAATTCTAAAGCCGATCTGGGAAAACTTATCACACATTATTTATATTAGATACACATACCATTATATCTCACCTGGAACATCTGTAGTAAAAATGGATCACATCGACCTATATAGCCTCCATTCAAAAATAGCTCTCGATTTTATTTCTAACCACTCTAGGATACACATATTACAATCGACTTTGGTCAGATTTGCCGGGTACCATTATATTTGACTTAGAAACATATATTGTTAATATGGATCACATCGGTCTATGTTTTTATATACAGCCTTATATTCATATATATATATATATTATATATTTCATATATATATTTTTCATATATTTCATATATATATTTTTCATATATTTCATATTTTTGGGCCAAATTTAACAAAGTGTAATTTTAATAAAAGTTTTAGTCAACTAGATTTGGTAATAAAAACGTGTAATGTATAGTCGTCTCCGCGTCTATAGCCTTTCCTTACTTGCTTTAAGTTAATAGTACTGAATTTTAATTTACCACTTCTCTATGAACTAAAATTTAAATATGTTTGAAATCTGTGGCTTTCACAGATAATAACTTATCTCGAAAAATCACATACTATATTTTGATTATTATGCGCAGGAAAAGATATTAATAGAGCTCATTTCTAAAACTTTTGCATTAAAACTTTTGCATTAAAATCTCAAAATCGAGAAATTTCGAGATAAACGATTATGTCTGAAAACCACTAAAATATGTGGGAAGTGGGACTCGTCACTGTATTTGTTACTATTTGAACATAACGCCTTATGTCCAGTTTTTTGTTAACACTATTAATTAGTTAATTTTTTCATTTTGAAACAAATTAATGTAAGTTGTTTAGTTCCTTAAATTTAATTTTTTTGTATGTATGTATCTCCATATTATTTTTTTAAACAAAGAAAAATTGTATTTTTGTAGATAGCCATTATTGAATGTAAGCCCTCAATTCAATTCTATAAGGGCAAATATAGCGAACAAATTTGTATTTTCGAACAAACTTTAATTGATATACAATTATATATGATTCAAAAATTTTGTCGAAGGGTCGAAGGTTTTATACACTCCACGAGAGTATTATGTCTTTGTGCATTTATTCAAGGTCTTGAGCCAGGGCAATATCCCAAATCCAAAAATGGTGGATCTCAAATCCAAATGGTTGGTAGACGTAGAAGTTCACAGTAACAGAAATGTTTGACATTTTTAAAATTAAACCAGTAAGGAAAGGCTAAAGTCGGGCGGGGCCGACTCTATGATACACTCCACTTTCAATCCGAATACAATTCAATTCGGTGAAAAAGTGAAAACGGGAAGGTTTTTTGTATCCTGTAAATGTATGTGTTTGACAAAAAATTTTATATCGGAAAGGACATTTGTATGAGGATATATTGAAACCTGGAACGAAATAGGTGAAATATAAAATGTATAGTTTGGCCAAAATCGGTTAAACTTATGGGAGCAACATTTGAATTTGGGCTATATTTAAATCTGAACCGATCTTACCCACTTTCACCATAGTTTTGTTTAGTTAGATTATAAGATGTTGTGCGAAATTTAAAGAAAATCGAGCCAATATGTGGCTTTTAAAGCGGCAAAAGTCAAATCGGGAGCGACATTTGTATGGGGGCTATATCTAAATCTGAACCGATCTTACCCAATTTCTGCATAGTGTTTCTAGTTGGACTATAAGATGTTGTCCCAAATTTAAAGAAAATCGGGTACAATATATGGTTTTTAGAGCGCAAAATTCAAATCGGGAGCGACATTTGTATGGGGCCTATATCTAAATCTGAACCGATCTAGCCCGCCTTAGCCACAGGTGTTTCTAGTATGATTATAAGATGTTGTGCCAAATTTAAAGAAAATCGATTAGAATATGTGGCATTTAAAGCGGAAAAAGTAAAATCGGGAGCGACATTTATATGGGGGCTATATCTAAATCTGAACCGACCTTACCCAATTTCTGCATAGGGGTTTCTAGTAAGATTAAAAGATGTTGTGCCAAATTTAAAGAAAATCGAGTACAATATGTGGTTTCTACAGAGGAAAATGTCAAATCGGGAACGACATTTGTATGGGGGCTATGTCTAAATCTGAACCGATTTGACCTATTTTCACCATGGGAGTTTCTATTGGGAATATAAGATGTTTTACCAAATCTGAAGACAATCTGATACAATATGTGGTTTCTAGAGCGGAGAAAGTCAAATCGGGAGCGAAATTTGTATGGGAGCTATATATAAATCTGAACCGATCTGACCGATATTCACCATGGGTGTTTCTAGTGGAAATATAAGATGTTTTACCAAATCTGAAGACAATCTGATACATTATGTGGTCTCCAGAGCGGAAAAAGTCAAATCGGGAGAGAAATTTGTATGGGAGCTATATATAAATCTGAACCGATCTGACCAATTTTCACCATGGGAGTTTCTAGTGGAAATATAAGATATTTTGTCAAATTTGAAGAAATTCTGTTAAAATATGTGGTATCTAGCTTGAAAAGAGTAAAATCGGGAGCAAGATTTGTATGGGAGCTATATCTAAATCTAAACCGATTTTCTTCAAATTAAATAGCGTTCGTCCTTAGCCCATAAAACATTGTTGTGCAAAGTTTCATTTTGTTCTAACAACAATTGCGACCTGGACTTTGATTACAAGAATAGATGGACAGACGGACGGACATTGCTAAATCGACTCAAAAAGTGATTCTAAGTCGATCGGTATACATAACAATGGGACTATCTCGTTTCCTTTTGGGTGTTACAAACAAATGCACAAAGACATAATACTCTCGTGGAGTGTATAAAAACGGGCATTGTTACCCCGCACCTATGCATGATTGACACCATGCAGTATTAAATTTTCTTAAATAAATATCATAATTTTCTTATAATATGTTGCTGTTCTACTATGTAATGTTGACGCTTTTTAAAAAATCAACAAAAATTTTAAAATTGTTATTATAATGCACCTCCATTAAGCGGAAACTTTTATGGGGACACGGACGTAAATTATATTTGTTTACATCCCATATGTGGACACCTCCCTATGAGGACAAATGGGTGACCGCCGCTTTACGCTGTTGAAAGGGTCCTTTTCACTTGTTTTTAATAAATTTTAGTTCATGCAATCCCACTAGGGTTTGCATTTTCCCGTACTTTTTATTTCCCGGGAAACGGGAATTATTTTTTCAATTTCCTGGGATCCCGGGACAGCAAGGGAAATCGTCAACACAATCTTTGTCATGAGTCAAGCTTATTTTTTCCAATGAAACATTCACATTTTATTAAATTAAATAAATATATGTTTCACAACGAACCTGTTACAAAATTCATATAATAAAGCGCAATGTGAGATCAATTCATTCATCTTTTCAAGTTTCAAAATTATTTAAAGATCAGATATTTCATATTTTATTGGAAAATGTGGGCGCGACGGAGAACGATCGTTCACATTAATAGTGAGTAGGGCATTAAATGAAATGTTTGTTATTTGTCCTGTCGCTTCGAAAACTTTAAATTCTTTATTTTTGGAGTTCGGAAATACGCCCAAAATCTATTTCTCCCGGATTTTAATTTTTTTCATATGAATCTTGACAGGAAAAATCCGAAAAAGTGGATTTTGAGTCTACATCCGAACGCAGCTTAAAAATATTTTGTCATCCAACTGCAACATTTGACATACCTGATTAAAAGCTATGTGATCTAAATTTGTATACAACATTTTTAATTTTATTGTGGAAATGATGGAAAAAAATATGTGAAGAAATATGTAAAATTTCCCGGGATACGAGATATGAAAAATGTGCGAATTCCCGGGATGCAAACCCTAAATCCCACACATGTAATTAATTCAGCTAATTAATTGAATACGCTTTTAATGTATCGTAAAGCTTCCGGAGAGCAGTGGGATCAAATGGATGTGTAAGTTCTGGTCTATATACCAGTATGCTTTCAACACACTGGCGTGCATGGGTCGTCTTCAAATTTTATGTTTCCAATCGATATTCTGCACTTCATCCTGCATTGAAGGGTATAATATTTTTTATTTTTGTTTTCACAGTGATTTTGGACAATTATTGAAAAATAGTTCCGTTATGTTGGTGGCAACACTTTATTCGTTCATTGTTACATTTATATGTACGTACATACATACATATAAATGTATGCTTGTAATGTAATATTACGAACGGAGAATACTGCTGTACACTCATGTTATTTCACATTGTTTTGATTCTTTCCCAAAGAGAAAGTTTCACTTTTTTAACATTTCGTTGTGACCGTCGCTGTAAAACGTTGTTGTTGCTCGTCGTTGTTTTGTACTTCTTTCACTTTGCACTGTTTTACTGTTTGTATGTTAACTTGTACATTTTATATGTAAATACATGATACGAACACACACCCATGAATATTTTATATTTTGCCTACCTGATGCTACTTTTACATCACTTCTTTTCGATAGTACTGCATTTTCTTCGGGCTTTTCCATTGCGTATGCTAATAATTTATAAAACTATTTTGATTTTTTTGATCACATTAATTTATATGTATGCTTTTATGCATAACACTTGGGCAATATCGATTAGTAACTAGTTTTGTTTAACGCCGAACGTAATAAACACGAAATGGAAGACTATCTCCACGTCCGCATGTGGATCCGATGCGAATGGTATGAAGTGAATGAATGAACCGAACACCGGACTTGACTAAAGATAGTAATGCATGTACAACGATGGGTATTGAAAGTGTTCCATGTTATTTTCACCTCTGTAATTATTAACATTCACATAAATGTTAAATAACAGAAATAGTGATAATATCCAGGGCCGGTTCAAGGGTACCTTGTGCCCCAATGCAAAAAAAAAAAAAACAAGTAAGGAAAGGCTAAAGTCGGGCGGGGCCGACTCTATGATACACTCCACTTTCTATTCGAAGACAATTTAATTCGGTGAAAAAATGAAAACGGGCAGGATTTTTGCATCCTGTAAATGTGTGTGTTTGACAAAAAATGTTAAATCGGAAAGGACATTTATATGGGGGTATATTGAAACCTGGAACGAAATAAGTGAAATATAATATGTATAGTTTGGCCAAAATCGAATAATCTCTTGGGAGGAACATTTGTATTTGGACTATATTTAAATCTGAACCGATCTTAGCCACTTTCACCATAGGTTTTTTACTTGGATTATAAGATGTTGTGCCAAATTTAAAGAAAATCGGGTACAATATGTTGTTTCTAGAGCGGAAAATGTCAAATCGGGAGCGACATTTGTATGGGGGCTATATCTAAATCTGAACCGATCTTACCCACTTTCTGCATAGGTGTTTCTAGTTGGATTATAAGATGTTGTGCCAAATTTAAAGAAAATCGAGTATAATATGTGGTTTCTAGAGCGGAAAATTTCAAATCGGGAGCGACATTTGTATTGGGGCTATATCTAAATCTGGACCGATCTTACCTAATTTCTGCATATGTGTTTCTAGTTGGATTATAAGATGTTGTGCCAAATTTAAAGAAAATCGAGTATAATGTGTTGTTTCTAGAGCGGAAAATGTTAAATCGGGAGCGACATTTGTATGGGGGCTATATCTAAATCTGAACCGATCTTACCGAATTTCTGCATAGGTGTTTCTAGTTGGATTGTAAGATGTTGTGTCAAATTTAAAGAAAATCGGGTACAATATGTCGTTTCTAGAGCGGAAAATGTCAAATCAGGAGCGACATTTGTATGGGGGCTATATCTAAATCTGAACCGATATTATCCAATTTTTGCATAGGTGTCTCTAGTTGGATTATAAGATGTTGTGCCAAATTTAAAGAAAATTGGGTACAATATGTGGTTTCTAGAGCGGAAAATGTCAAATCGGGAGCGACATTTGTATGGGGGCTATATCTAAATCTGAACCGATTTGCCTCAAATTAAATAGCGTTCGTCCTTGATCCACAAAACTTACTTGTGCCAATTTTTGTTAAGATCGGACTATAATTGCGACCTGTAGTTTGATTACAACAATAGATGGACAGACAGACAGACGGACAGACGGACATTGCTAAATCGACTCAGAAAGTGATTCTAAGTCGATCGGTATACTTAACAATGGGTCTATCTCGCTTCCTTTTGGGTGTTACAAACAAATGCACAAAGCCATAATACTCTCGTGGAGTGTATAAAAACGTGTGCCCCTCAATATATCATATACGAAGAGTTTATGCGCATATATTAGGAATTAAGTTAAAGCAGCCGTAGTGCTTTGGTTCGAATTAAACTCTGTCCCAGGAAAGTAACGGAAGGCTAACGTCGAGCGGATTCGACTATATGACATCTACGAGTGACTTTGGCAATGCTAAGTTTTGTTAGGTGTTAGCTGATAGTTTCAATTGAAAGTTCGACAATTTTGACCATAACCTTATTTAGAACGATTCATTTGAGGGCGCTGTATTCTTTACAGTTACTTAAAAGTTTTGTGCCAGAAAATAGAATTAATGTGCGATCATGTTCGTGGGATTTATTACAATATTCAAGGCGGATTATTAAGGCAAGAGAGCATAGAGATATTAGAGTCATTTTTGCCTTAGACACTGTGATACGCTCAAAGATGAGCGCCCAAAATTAGTTGCTGTGCCACATATCAATGATGTTTTTAAAAATTGCTCATTGTATTATTTAAATCCACAAAGTGATTTAAATAATACATTTTTTCAGAGTTATTGTTCCGAGTTATTCTACTTTTAGAAAAAAGCTATGTAAATGAGCGATTTTTGTTAACTTTTTGCATTGCCCCTTATTTTAATTTTAATCTCTTCATTTTCTAAATTGAAGAGCGTGAGCGTTATTTTCCGTGATTTGGTTTTCAAAGCTGGTATGGAATTTTTGTTAACTTTGTTTAATTAAAACTATTCCATTTAAGGGGAACTATTGTTCGGCATAAGTTTCTTCTAAAAAAATAATTCGGGACGAACTTACCATACGCCAAGTGATTTACATAATATCGTTTTCCGCGTTCACTTTCGCGTTTGCGAAATGGTATTATTTGAATAACTTGGCGTTTGATGTCGAATTTTTGTTAACTTCGATTTATCGCAAACTATAGTTCTGTATAATTTCTAAAAAAGAACATCAATGAAATAAATTTATTTGTATTTGGAAACTATAAAGAACGATAGTTTGTGTTGTTTATTTTAAAAATATACCTGGAAAATTGTATGAATATAACAAAATTGATGATCTTTTGCATTTGTTTGAGTATGGGGCCGATCACACGTAGGTGTAACATCTACATGTGATTGGCCCCATCCACAAACAAACTCTCTTATTGTAACTTCACCTAAGGAAATATAATAATTAATATAATAATTCTTTTTATTAAGAATGGATGTAATAATTTGAACCTTTTATGTATGTACTCCTAATAGCATTTTCACACTGCATGCGAAATCGATCGATTTCAGCTCAAGGTCGATTTACAAATGTCAGACACCATACAAATTTGACATTTGAAAATCTACCATATTTCATTTTGAGCTGAAATCGCTTAATTTCGCATGCTGTGTGAAAAGACTATAACTGAAATGTGACGTGATGCGGAAAATAAAATCGTATCGGAGGTCTATTCGTGTTGGGTCGTCTACATCAAAACAAAGACCCATAAATAAAATTCGAAGGACAGTTGTAAGGGGCTTTTAGAAAACATTCTTCCACACGTTTTAATTTTAATGTAGGTATTCCGAGGAATGTTGAAAATTTTATCAATATTATATAACTATACTTGGTGGCGGTACCAGAACATGGACCCATATATTTTAATTTCATAGTAGGTATTTTGAGTTGAAAATATTATCAAATTCTGAAGTAAAATGTGGGATATGGAGTGTTATTTAAACTTGGGGGCATTCTATGGGGCTATAACAAAGTTAAAAAATGAAAAGATAACTAATTCCAAAACACCAACATTTGGGTAAAGTGACGCGTTGTATTTTAGAAAAAAGAGGGTTAAAAGTATATTTCACACAGCTCATCGAATGAGAGAATCTCAACTTTATACCCATGGGATTATTTGCATTTGCCGGTGGATTGATTTGAAAATTATTTATGCAGAAAGATTTTACAAATCAAGAGTGGAAAAACTAGTAAGTCCAATCGAACAGGCCTAAGGTCTACAAAAATTCGTTCCATAAGACCAAATTATTTAATTTATAATTCTTTGCATTTGTCCGCATTTGTCCGTTCGCTTTGTAATCCAATCGATTAGTAATATTCGTATGTAAAGTATAACATACCATTAGGCGTATTGAGATCACAGTTGCCAACCTAAAAAATAGTTGAATATAGGAATGTAATATGCGATGTTTAGATGGCGCTGTTGTATGATAGCCTTTTCACCTACAAATTATGCGACACTGTTGACTAACCACCACCTTCACCACCAAGTGGGTGAACGCGGGAAAATGGTATTATTGAAATCACTTTGCGTTTCACATCTTCGAACTCGCTGGCTTCACTCAAATGTTAGTGTTTTCGTTCCCTTAAGTGATTTTTTGCATTGGGTTCCGTTGTTCTGGTTTGGTTTTCAGAGCCTGACCGCTCTAATAGAACAATATATAAAGAGTGATTTTTTTGAGGTTAGGATTTTCATGCAGTAGTATTTGACAGATCACGTGGGATTTCAGACATGGTGTCAAAGAGGAAGATGCTCAGTATGCTTTGACATTTCATCATGAATCGTCTTACAAACGAACAACGCTTGCAAATTATTGAATTTTATTATCAAAATGCGTGCTCTGTTAAGAAAGTTCATTGCGCGCTTCCATTTTATGGTCAGTTTAATCGACCCACTGAAGCGGCTATTCGGGCTATTGTGACTAAATTTCGCACCAAATTTACATTGTTGGACATTAAACCACCAACACGCTTACGTAGAGTGCGAACTGAAGAAAATATCGCAGCTGTATCGGCCAGTGTTAATGATGACCACCAATTTTCGATTCGTCGCCGTTCGCACCAATTGGGTCTCTGTTACTCAAAAACGTGGAAATGCCAAAATTGGACTAAGCGGATGGACCACCTAAGACGCTGCCGCGGTCAACATTTAAATGAAATTATCTTCAAAAAGTAAATGTCATGGACCAATCTAACGTTTCAAATAAAGAACCGATGAGATTTTGCAAATTTTATGCGTTTTTTAAAAAAAAAGTTATCAAGCTCTTAAAAAATCACCCTTTATAAGGCAATTAGGAGCCTCGAAAGATTAATTTTCACAATCCATTCCAATTATACATCGAATTTCTATGCTTACTAAAAAAGTATATTAAGGAATTAATTAAATTTATATGGATAAATATATGGACATAGAACACATTTGCAAATTTATTGAAATTAAACATTATCAAATTTTAATAATATATGTATGTAAATCTCTTTAATTTTTGATGAAACAATAACTCAACTCACTATATAAATGCCGAAAATCATGTTGAGTTTATAGTTTTTTATTTATGCTGTTGAAATACATCAATTTCCAATTAAAAAAGGAAAGGCTAAAATCGGGCGAGTCCAAATATATGATACCCCCACTTTTTACCCAATTTCAATTGAATTCAGGGAAAAATTGAAATCGGGAAAGATTTTTGTATGACCCGATGTGATCTACTTTCACAACGTATATTTTCAGCTGAATTATATCAAAATCTGCTAAATTAGATCAAAATCTGTAATATATTGAGAGAAAACAAGTAAATCGACGGAAAGACATTTGTATGAGGGTTATATTAAAACCAGAAAAGATGTGGCCCACTTTCACTATAGGGCTTTCTAGTTGAAATATAATGTACTTTGCCAAATTTGAAGAACACCAGTTAAAATATATCGAGGGCTTATATTCATGAACAACTTTTCAGGAGAGCGAAAAAACTGATTTTCTCCTTAATTTTAAAAGTAATTATTTATCATGCTTCTACAGTTCTAAAAAGGATTAATCTAAAGGATTACAAAAGTAAAAATTTGATATTTTTTGGAAAATAATTTGGCATCAAAAACTCATTTTCGAGAAAATGATTCATACCCACTTTTGAATATAAGCTCTAGATATGGTTTATAGAGCGACATTTTTATCAGGCCTACATCGACCCACTTTCACCAGAATGTTTCCAGTTGAAATATAAGTTGCTATGGCAAATTTGATAGAAACGAATTAATATATGCGGTTTCTAGTGCGCAAAAAGTTAAATTGAGACCGAAATTTGTATGGGAATTACATCTAAATCTGAACCGATCTGACCCACTTTCACCACAGATGTTTAAATATAAGTTTCTGTGCAAAATTTGAAGAAAATCGATTAAAATATGTGATCACTAGACCGCAAAAAGTTAAATGGAGAACGAAATTTGTATGGGAGCTATATCTAAATCTGAACCGATCGCAAAAGATATTGTATTTTCGAATTTCGAACTTTTAGGTTCAAAATGATATAGAAGTGGTACCAATCACATAGCTGTAGCTGAAAATTCAATTTGGCGTAATAGATGCTGAATGAAAATGATTTTACTTAACAACAACTAAAAACATAAAGTATTCTTTGGGAATTTGTACTTTTAGTGAAGAGGGGGTTAATTATGAAAATCGGTTGTACTTTTGACTCCGCTAAAATCATAAAATTCGATTTATAGATTTCTCTGACCTCGTTGACGTGCTACATAACATATTAGGGACAAGATGGGGTAAGAGGGATAAAACTGGGACCTAGCAAACGGATGTAGATAGAGTCGTAAAAATAGTTATGTACATTCCATATTCAGACTGTGATTCTAGGCAGATTTGTTAAAAATGTAATGCGTAATTATTTCGTTTACACCATTGTTGTGGATGTACGATAAAAGTATATGAAATTTCAGTTTTTTTCGTTTGTATTTTTTTGGTCTGTAATCAATATTTGATTTGAACTGGGATATTGTTCTGGCTCAAGACCATTTTGCATCTATATTTAATAGAATGCAAATTTATTTACAAATGGCATTTTGACTACAGACTACCACTATCATGATTTCAACCAGAACAATATCCCAGTTCAGTATATGAAATTTTTGAAATGAAAAAAATAATAGGTTATCTTCACGTATGTTTACAAAATGGTGGCAAGTGGGGACTCATCGCGGTCAAAGGTTGGGAAAACATTTTCCCCATAACACCTACCCCTGTCTCGAGCCACATTTCGCTCCCGGATAGACTTTTTCCGACCAGAAACCACGAATTTTCAACGAATTTCTTCAAAGTGAGCATAACACGTTATATTTAAACTGGAAGAACTTATTGTGAAAGTTAGTCACTTTATTTCATGTTTGGATATAGCTCCGATACAAATATTCTTTTCGATGTGACAAATTGGGTCAGGTCATATTAGCATATGATTAAGAAACATACGTTTTCCCTTTTTGTATTCGAATTGAATTATATTCGGATAGAAGTGTATCATATAGTCGGCCCCGCCCGACTTTAGCCTTTCCTTACTTGTTTTTCTTTTATTTATGTTAAAGCTCATTCAATTTTATTAAATATATCTTAATTCGTTTTAAAAGTAATGGATTTTAAATGCCCCCTGCCAGAATTCGGATATATGTATCTATATAGCTTAGAAAATATATCACCCGAACTATTGTTATACACCACCACCACCTGTGCTCTTATATGAATATCGCATTGGGCATTCCAAGGCTTGACGTCGGCGTCAAAATTTGTTTACACTTTCATTTCACTTTACTTGAATCAAGTACAAATTTCCTCAGTTTGAATAAAAATTACTCGGTTGGACAGAGGTAACAAACGGCCAAAAGTCCAAAAAATTTGTTTAAATAGATTTTGATGTCAAATCAACGATAAGTATTGAAATAACTCCATTCCATACTTTTAAAAAATATATTTTCTAATATAGGTTTTACAGGGGTTCCAACTTCAAAATTCTAGTTTCTAGTCGCCGTCGCACTGTGTTGCGGCTAGTGGAAAAGTAACTTTTTCCGATTATTTTTTTCAGTGTTTTTAATGATGCAATTTTGTCACAGACATTCCAAGTAAACAAAAAACACATAAAGCTTATTTTTATGTTGGCCCGTTGATTTTTAATTGATTTTAGAAGTCAAATATACAAAATTTTCACGAAAAGAGGGGATTTCAGGGCTGTATTCAAAATGATCTCATTTGATTTTGGTGACAGATATTTTGATTCGGGAAAAAAAATCTGCCTTCGGACAAGTATCTTCTGTAAAAAAAAGGAATGTTGTTTGAGACATTTTCATATGCACCTTTTTTAGAACGAAAATCCGACTAAAGGTCCATTTTTCCTTTAAATTTGGGTTAGGTAAGCAATATCTAAAAAGTCCCAGAGAGTCCCAGTTCCAAACCACTACAGAAATGTTACATAATTTGTTTTCAACGAACTGTGAAAAAATCAGCTGCCCATACCTGCCCTCCTGGGAGTTATAGCGATTTTAGTATATCACTCTCAGTATTTATTCCATAGAAATAGAACGGAAATTCTCGGAATCACTTATTGAATAATTTAATCATATTGGTTTTCGGGTTCTTATTCATGGAGCTGAAATAATTCGTTCGTTTTTGGTCCCCATTGGCCAACTATCAGAAGAAGCATTGGAAGCAGGAAACAAGGACTTCAGAAACACAAGGCTTTACCATGCGATGAAAACATCAAGAAAAGACAATTGTGAAGACATATTACATTATCTGCTCGCCAATTCTGATCCCGCAATCACAAGTAGGAGAATACTGAAGGAGAAGAAACACCTGGAATTATCAGAAGAAGCAATGAACTTATTGGTAGATGACTGATAATTTGTAATTTTTCTGTAGAATGCAATAAAATATGCCTGTGTTATAAAATAGTATCTTCAATTTTTTTTATTCTACATCTATTCTAGCACTCCACAAAAATGAGCATAACTCTCTTAAAACTGAAGCTATTGACTTCAAACCGGTATCAAATTAAAGCTTTGATTGCCACCTTTCAAATAAGAAATGAAAAAGATTTTGGTTTTTTATAAAATTTCAGAGTTTTTCAACAAATATCGAAAAATCATGAAAATTTGACGTTTATAATTCTTGTTCGGACCACCCTATAATTTATTTAAAAATCTAATCATAGGGTATTTATCAGAAATAAAAGAAGAATTAAAATAATTTTTTTTTTGTAAATTTTTCAAACAATTTTTTTTTTGACTTTTGTTGAAAATTTGACCCAACAATTTTTTTCGGTGTAAATTTTTTTTTCACTCATTCTGTTTGGGATTTCATTCTGACCAATCTGTAGAAGTTTCTCATCGATACAATTAAAAATACAGTTTAGGCAATATGATTTCCAAAAAATTCCGCTTTCGCAACACTGTGCGTCGTAGCAAAATTAACAAGCCTACTTCTTTCATTTCGCTACATTTTTAATATGATTAAATTTTGGGTTTTTCCTACAATCATTTCAGATAAATTTATAAAATTCGTTAATTTATGCAGTTTTGGCGTGGTTAAATGATTTCTAAAAAAAACTGCACATAACTATTTTTATTACGAAATTTATTTATTGAAATTTCATTATTTTATACACATAGCTATTTTTGTTGAAAAAGATTTTGTGAAACTAGGAGATCGTTAAACATGGAGGTTTAAAAAATGCATTAATAATATCATTAATTAATATATCTTTGAGCGTTTTAAGATGAAATGCTGGAATACGAAATATATAATATATATAAGGATGGGTCGCGGTTCATATAAATAAAAAAAATAATTTCCAGTCACCCTCCACAAATGAAGATTGGATTGTTTAATGATGATGTGCAAAATATTTGCATGCTGGATCTGTGAGCTCAACGCTCAATTTTAATGAGCCTAAAAATCGTGTGCATTTTTTTTGTGCTACATTATTTTTCATAATTTTCTGAAATAATAGAACCTTGAAAGCGCTTTAAATATAAATTTTGATTCTTGTCTTAGAGTAACTTATTGGTCGAATTATTGGACGTTTAAAGTATTTTTTGTGGATTTTCACAGTGACTACTGAAAACTTTTTCGTATTTTGTGGCAGTATTTTATATTAAAAAAATAAATAGCTGCAGTCTATACCTTTCGAATGATACCTAAATGATGAACATCAGAAAGAAATTGACGCCGCAGCGCTCATTTTTGTAAAAAGTGTTTGAACATTTTGACTGTGAAACCCATCGCCTGCATTAAATTATTTCACAAAAAAGGAGTCAGTGACGTCATTTTTCGTCCGATATTCATCACTTAGGCCTTCAATTTATTTTTCCTAACACCTCTTACAAAATGTTTCCAAGAAATATGCGTTATTTGCTGTCACCTGGAAAAACCAAAAAATATCAATATAAACGTCCAACAATACGACCAATGAATTATTCTAAGACAAGAACAAAAATCTGTATTTAAAATGCTTCCAAGGTTCTATTAATTCAGAAAAAATATTTGGTCAAAAATCCAACATAAAAAATTACACGAAAAAACATGATTTTTTGAGGTGCAGGAGCGTTTAGCTTACAGATGACTTGACCAGTGACGAAACAATTCAACCTTCATTTCTTGGGGGTGACCCATTTATTTGCGTGACCCATTCTAATATACATATATAAGTTATAATATATAAATTACTTCAAGTAGGCACATATCTCGATCTAAAAATTATCTAGAAAGACCAATTAAAAATTGTCTGTTCATAATTTGTGTTCTCTACACCACTGCGGGGAATATGATATAATATGTAAGTTTTACGCCAAATGTGTGGACAAAAAATCAAGCCATTTAACCTGGTGATCAAAGTACAAATCGCAATTGTTTTGCGATCGCCTTGAAATTGACAGAAGATTTTTTCTGTCGAATTTCGGAACATATATCTCGACGAAATTTTACACGGTCAAAGCAGAAGTATTTTCTAGAAAAAAATGTGGAACCCTAGTTGGTATGGAGGCTACTGGGTAACTTTGCACACTGGTCCCAAATCCATTTTTATAGCATAAAGTCGAAAAATAAAGATACAAACTTATAATTTTGCACATATGCTACACAAGACTACATTAATCACAACTACTTATAAAGGCCTTCAATTTCCATAATTTAGTATTTTCTTTTTATGGCTTAATTTTAAGTATTTCGTATAACTGTTTTAGACCCGAATTAATCCCAAGTGTTTGAAGGGCAAACTTTAAATACTTTTCAGGCTTGCGGTGTTGCCACCTAGTTTCTCCAATACTTTTTCTTGATTGCTTAGAGTGATGTCATAAAGAAAATATATACATATTTAGCAATTAGCATTACCAATTTAAATATTTCTAATTTCTGCCAAAAATGTGGATTTGGGACCAGTGTGCCTTGCTAGATTGGTAACCTCAATCATGCCAAAATGATTTCCAAAAATACAATTATGCATCAAGTATAAAAATATTTTGTAAAGTCATAGGTCTCAGTGATAGTACTATATCGAAATAGCAATATCTTTTTTAAGATATGTGAGTTACGGGAAAAAACTTCATCATTATGGCGAGGTTGGTTTCGTATTTTTAACATTCCGAAGGGTCCCATTTGAAATTGTTTGTTTCCAAAAAGGCGTCAACATTAGGGCTGTTTTTCTTTAAGACTGGATAACTAAGTTGCTATAACAAAAATCAAAATAAAACGTTAAAATTTCACTCAAAATAAAAAAAATATTTTTTAAAAGCAAATCAATCAATCAAAAGCAATATCAATATGTGTGTGACAACAAATTTTGAAAAAATAATTTTGTGTTGAAAATTTTGGACTTAGCCTGGATAATTATCCAGTGTAAGTAAAATTTATGGTTATCGAGGCTAAGTCCAAAAAAGTCAACACAAAACAATTTGTTTTGATACATATATTTATATTGTAGTTGGCGACAATGTGAAAAAATATGTTTTTATTTTGAGCAAAAAATTAAATTTTTATTAACGATTTTGTTATACCTGCTTAAAGAAAAACTTCCCTATTATTTCGCGTGTAACTTTGGCTTTTCTTCCTGTAGGAATATCTATTTTAAGAGATATGTGAGTTGCGGGAAAAAAACTTCATATTTATGGCGAGGTAGGTTTCATATTTCTAACATTCCGATCTCATTATGAGTCCGATTATTCAAATTATTTAAATGGTTAGATCGCTTATAAAATTTTAAATAAACTGGTTAAAAGATTAGTGCAAATGTGTTACTTCAATTAGAAGTTATACGTTTCTAAAAGCAAAACATCCAAGAAGGGAAATTGTTGGTTTCCAAGAAGGCGACATTATTTCGCGTGTAAAATTTTCTTTTCTTCCTGTAGGTCTAAATCTATTTCATTTTTCGAGAATAAAACATAATTTAAAAGCATTCAATGCCTTCTTGAATCATATTGATGAACTCGCCGGTAGGTTCTCTTCAAAAATGCCAACTTTTTCAATTAAACAAAATTATTTGCAAATATTATCAAATCGCAAAACACTGATTAGAAAATGAAAGTAGTACCATCGACAATTCTCACGATGCGGTAATACTTATGTTAACGAATGCTGTGATTAGGTTCCAGCTTCTTCATTCAAAATAACTTTTTCTACATCCGTTTTGGTACAATACTCTTAACTAGTGGTCCATGTTTGAATGTGTCGTAAAACACTATAAGATCGTTCAAAATAATGTCACATATCACAATGCCAAATTTCAGAATATTATGATTGTAAATAAAAAAGTGGCCGTAAGTTACCACTGTGGGTTGGAAAATAAATTCAGAAAAAATTGCCTTAGTATAAGTATTACTTAATCTTAGGAAAAATTTAAATGGAATCAAGTTAAAAGTATTTCGTAATTTCAAGGAAATGTGTGTAGGGCCGTGCGCAAGATTTCCCCTGGGAGGGGTTTTCATCTAGTTTTACAAAAAATAATGTCTGTCTATGGCGCTATGATAAATTACGTTAATTTGATTATGTGTGATTACGTGAGCGTTATATGAGTGGTTATATTTTATTACCAGGATCTTCGAGAAATATTTTGATACACTCATCGGCAAAATTGTATTTCAGATAGATGGATTCTATCATAAAGTCTACTGAAAGAGCAGAATTTCTGCTGAAAAAGAGACAACAGATTTGCTGATCTGCTGTTTTCTGTTTTTTAGCAATATAGAAAAAACTTTAAGCATATGTGCAGAACAGTATGACCACTTAAATATACATATTAACAAAACTTTTTTGAATAGATATAAAGCAATTTATTACCACGGAAAGATATTGCGATTGTCTTTTTAATAATACGCATATTGTCCAAAGCTAATATAATAGGAACGCTTACCTATTTTTATATATTAATTAACAGCAGCCAATTTTAGCAGACTGCAAACTATTCATCAGTGTGAATGGTGATGTAAGATTGCAGAATAACTGCTGTTATGCCAAAAAACTGTTGTTATAGCAGAAAAGTGTCTGCTGCTAGGCAGCAGGCTATCGCTGCTTTTATTAACCGACTGGTAGAACTTCATTTTTTTCAAATAGTTGCTTGAAAGTACAACATACATATATATATTGATGAAATATTACACAGAAAACGATCGAATTCCTCGGCGATTAGCCCCACTTCAGCCCCCGCATTTTCTTCTATGATAAATGCAGAAAATTGGATATGCTTGTGGACAAAGTATGGGTCTAAATATGATGTCTAATGAGTTTTGGGATTTTTAATTTATACAATAGTTACATGAGTATCAGGATGTTTACTCAAAATCTTTATACGCATATTCCGATTAAATAAAAAATATTTGGAAATGTTTCTTCATTTTCATAATCTTAAATATTCTTATTGTTTCGCAACTTTAAAGTAGATTTAAAAAAATGCATTACGTAGAAACGAAATTTTTGACACGTGAACATCGTTTTTGAGTTTCTTTTGTGGGAAAAATTAGTTTGTTTGCGGTAAACATGTCATCAGTTGTTGTAAGTGAACAAAGAGAAATATGTTTATATCAAACCGTTTTCTTCGTTTGTCAAAATGGATTTGTATTATCATTACAAACTCCCAAAACATTTAGAAGTAACAGAATCCGTTGTTGTTGCATCTATGATGAAAATAGGTCACATCGGTTCAGATTTAGATACAACTCCATAAAAATGTCGCATCGCAAATTTTACAAACCACGCATTGCAAACGGAATATATGAATAGCCACACCATATTACATTTGTCCTGTGAACATCTGTTGTGCAAGTGGAATATGTGGGTCAATGTTTTGATATAGCCCTTATACAAATGTCCCACTCGATGTCTATACTCAGAGAGGGGTATATCATTCGTTTGAATTGAAACAATTTTAAAAATGCAAATTGTATTTTATTTAAAAATTAAAGTATTGTACTTTTTTTTTGTATAAGTAAAACATGTATACATATAAAATTCTAAGGTTACTCCAAAACTTTTTCGCAGAAACGAAGAATTTCATCTCGCCAGTAGATTTTTACATAATTATTAATTTAGAGGTAAATTACTGTTCAATGATTTCATTCCAATTAGATATTCTACACATTTGTCCAAAGTTTGACACTCATAGCTAAACTACGGGTTAGCATCAAGCAAATTATTTGCTTTATTAAGAATGTTTTTAGATTTCATTATGATATCATAGTGATTTTAATTTACAGTTTTTAAAAAAGATTTTTTACTAAAAGATTTTTTTCATTAAATTTCCAAACTTGTAACGTATTACACAATTAAAAGTTCATTAGATATTGCTCTAGTCAAATGTCAAGAAGTGGCAAAATTAGTATTACACAATCGTGAAACAGACACAATTCGTTTGTTTGTATTTTTCATAATCTTTGTCCGAAATTCGAGAGATTTTCCACGATTTTTGATGTAATTTTCTTGTTTTCTAGGTCTTTTCTAGTCTAGAAGGTTTTCAAAAAGCATATGTTCGAAACCTCTCTGGAGAGGGGGGGGGGGGGTTAGAACCTCCAAACACCTCCCCCTTGCGCACGGCCCTGAATGTGTGAACTTATTACACAGTACGACAGTGGTTGGTACACATGAGAAATGTTAACAGAATATGAAAATAGGCTTAAAATAAAGAAATATGTGTCTCGGCGATTTGCTGTAGCACGTCAGAATTTTGAGAAAATCGATTTTAAAGATTCGAAGGATCGTGGAGGTTCACTCGTAACGTAGTACTATTATAAAAAGTTCTATAAAAACAGAATGGGTGAACCGACTTAAGTGCTTGAGCCAGTTTTGAAAAGGGAATTAAATTTGGATTTGTTTTTATTAAAAACATTTTTTCCGCTAGATGGCGCTTTACTTTTCATGTAAAATTAAAAAATATCCAAAAAATGTACGAAATTCATTAAAAATACAATGTTGTTGATTTGAAATCCAATAATCCCGGCCAGCGAAAAAGATTCTACTTTAGTTATTGGATTTCAAATCAACAACATTGTATTTTTAATGAATTTCGTACATTTTTTGGATATTTTTTAATTTTACATGAAAATTAAAGCGCCATCTAGCAAAAAAACAAATCCAAATTTAATTCCCTTTTCAAAACTGGCTCAAGCACTTAAATCGGTTCTGTTTTTATAGAACTTTTTATAATAGTACTACGTTACAAGTGAACCTCCACGGTCCTTCGAATCTTTAAAATCGATTTTCTCAAAATTCTGACGTGCTACAGCAAATCGCCGAGACACGTATTTCTTTATTTTAAGCCTATTTTCATATTCTGTTAACATTTCTCATGCGTACTCAAAAAAAATTGATTTTGTCGTACTGTGTTATGAGGAAAAATTTCTGTGGCGCCATACGAAGTTAAATTTTTCTACATTTTATTTATCCTTCTTTATGATTCTACTTAGACTATTTATTTATCACTTTTAAAAAGTAAAAATAAATAGCATTATTACACAGTACGACAGTGGTTGGTACACATGAGAAATGTTAACAGAATATGAAAATAGGCTTAAAATAAAGAAATACGTGTCTCGGCGATTTGCTGTAGCACGTCAGAATTTTGAGAAAATCGATTTTAAAGATTCGAAGGATCGTGGAGGTTCACTTGTAACGTAGTACTATTATAAAAAGTTCTATAAAAACAGAATGGGTGAACCGATTTAAGTGCTTGATCCAGTTTTGAAAAGGGAATTAAATTTGGATTTGTTATTATTAAAAAAAAACATTTTCCCGCTAGATGGCGCTTTAATTTTCATGTAAAATTAAAAAATATCCAAAAAATGTACGAAATTCATTAAAAATACAATGTTGTTGATTTGAAATCCAATAACTAAAGTAGAATCTTTTTCGCTGGCCGGGAATTGGATTTCAAATCAACAACATTGTATTTTTAATGGATTTCGTACATTTTTTGGATATTTTTTAATTTTACATGAAAATTAAAGCGCCATCTAGCGATCTAGCGCCATCGAATCTTTAAAATCGATTTTCTCAAAATTCTGACGTGCTACAGCAAATCGCCGAGACACGTATTTCTTTATTTTAAGCCTATTTTCATATTCTGTTAACATTTCTCATGTGTACTCAAAAAAAATTGATTTTGTCGTACTGTGTTATACACTCCACGAGAGTATTATGTCTTTGTGCATTTGTTTGTAACACCCAAAAGGAAGAGAGATAGACCCAATTGGCAAAACATCTTATATTCCAACTAGGAACACCTGTGGTAAAAATGGGTCAGATCGGTTCAGATTTATATATAGCTCCCATACAAATTTCGCTCCCGATTTGACTTTTTCCGCTCTAGAAACCACATATTGTATCAGATTGTCTTCAGATTTGGCAAAACATCTTATATTTCAACTAGAAACACCTGTGGTAAAAGTGGGTCAGATCGGCTCAGATTTATATATAGCTCCCATACAAATTTCGCTCCGGATTTGACTTTTTCCGCTCTAGAAACCACATATTGTATCAGATTGTCTTCAAATTTGGCAAAACACTTATATTTCAACTAGAAACACCTGTGGTAAAAATGGGGCAGATCGGTTCAGATTTATATATAGCTCCCATACAAATTTCGCTTCCAATTTGACTTTTTTCGCTCTAGAAACCACATATTTTAACAGATCCTCTTCAAATTAGCGAAATATATTATATTTGTCCTAGAAACACCCATAGTGAAAATGGGTCAGATCGGTTCAGATTTACATATAGCTCACATACGAATTTCACTCCCGATTTTAATATTTTCACTCTTGATACCATATATTACAAGAGATTTTCTTCAAATTTGGCAAAACATGTTATATTTCAACTAGAAACACTTGTGGTAAAAATGTGTTAGATCGGTTCAGATTTATATATAGCTTCCATACAATTTTCGCTCCCGATTTAACTTTTTCCGCCCCAGAAACCACGAATTTTCACCGAATTTCTTCAAAGTGAGCATAACACCTTATATTTGAACTGGAAGAACTTATTGTGAAAGTTAGTCACATTTTTCCATGTTTGGATATAGCCCCGGTACAAATATTCTTATCGATTTGACAAATCGAACCAGGTTGTATTAGCCTATGATTAGGAAACATACAAAAATTCTTCCCGTTTTCACTTTTTTACCGAGTTGGACTGTATTCGGTTGGAAAGTGGAGTGTATCATATAGTCGGCCCCGCCCGACTTTAGCCTTTCCTTACTTGTTTTCATTAACTTTAACAAACGTTACAATATTCAAAATAATTTATTCGAATTGTTGGCATTGCATGAGGAGCAGAATAACAAACAACACTTCAGGCTCTTTGAAATGTCATTAAGAACAAGCAAACGAAGTTTCAAAACCCGGTTTCCGACATCTAGGGATCCCTGCTAATAACATAGGAAAATATGTTGCACAAAATCGGAGGTAATCCACTTTACATACTTTGGAGTTGGCCCACAAATGCAAAACTAAAATATTTTGTACAACCAAAGAAACCTTTACTACAGATCTAGGGCTTTTGCTTTTTACCCACAGTACTACAGGCTTATGTATAAATATATGTAAATGTTGTTTTGCACAAAATCTCCTCTGTCAACTAATGAAGTTTCTTAACGACTTTATCGAAAACCAAAATCTTCTAAATCTGCCAACCAAGAAATTTTACTTTTAAATATGACAATCACTTTTCTGTTTTGGCGGGTTCGCAACTACCGCAAAACAACCCACTTTTGGTCTCGTTTCATTGTTGTTGTTGTTGCTTTCTTACTTCAGCATTAAAGCCAAAAAAACGAAGAATCATAACAATGCGCAAACGAGCATGGAACCCAGAAAATACAAGAATCGAAAGAAGGCAACAACAAACCTTTATTCTTGATTCACTTTCATATGTGACACGACCACGTTAACAATGCCTTGTAGAGGGAGGGGTGGTTGAGCATGGGACGAAAAGAGCTAAATGGTCAAAACTGTTAACACAAAAACACACAAGAACAAGAAAAAACAGAATAAACAGGCATGCGGCTGGACGGACAGGGAGACAGACTGTCGGGCGGACGTACGGATAGAAGGTCTTAACCGCCAAACAACGCGTCGCAACGCAAATAATCACAAGTGACTACAAAAAACACAGCAACAAAAACAAACAAATGACCAGAGATTTTATTTGCTTAACAGTTTGTTGTTGTAGCTCTGTGAATATTTAATTTACGGAAAAATATTTTAACGACGACGTTGACCCAGTTAACCAAACACATACGCACGCATTCACTCACACCATACGACCGGCATTCACGCACACCTGCGCACACTCACATTCACCCATTCACTGGTTTGGGTTCTGCCGCTGACTGATCGCACTGGGCCCCAGTATTTGGCATCTACTGTTCGAGTTGCTAATTAATCGGCAGCAGCCACCGCAACCCCCATAAGAGATATTGTCCAGATCTTTGCTTCGTGGTGGTTGTTGCTTCTTCTCCATCTCCATCTCATTCTTCTGATTTTCTTGTGTTGTTGCGAATTAACAAAAAATTTGCTTCATTACGAAGAAAGTGTTAAAGAGTTTAATAATGCTGGCCGAAATGGTGGCGAGGGGACCGCTTGGGCATTGCAAAGGAAGGTAATCTCGTGAAAGATGTGGCCGAAACAAAGAATGATGTCGTCGTACAGTGGGCAATGCTTTTTAAAGAATGGTAGTACTTATATATACTGGTATATTGGCGAAATTATGGAGGATAGGGAATAAAAAAGCATGTCACGTATTAAGTAAAAGTGTACTAAAACTGAAGGAAATTTAAGCGTATAACGCTTTCCTCCTATCAAGTACCCAATTTTCCTCTCTTTTAACTTGCTTTTAGTTAAAATTTTCCTCAAAGCAAGTAAATTTTACTCAAAATGAGGAATATTTTTCTCTAATCCAAACCTTAAAATATGAAGAAAATTATGACGAAATGTGACTCAAACCAAGTAAATTTTTACTCAAACGAAGTAAATTTGCACTCAATCTGAGGAAAATTTTTCTTCAAACCAAGTAAATTTTTACAAAACCTGTTATACTTGTTATAAGGAAAATGATTTGCTTTGAATGAGGGCCTGTTTCTGTAAATTATTTTTATTCATCTATTACGAACGACTCAAAATCACTCAATCATTACGAAAAATCTATAAGCCACATGAGTTTATAATTCGCACGTAAAGAGTTCGTAGCTAAAAGATTTCTTATCTGCGGTTTATAGAACTCAAGTAATAGTTTAGTGATTTTTGATCTTCGCCGTAGACGAACGAATATAAGTTAAAGAACTAATTCTCAGACGTTTCATGATACTTCTCCCATAAACAGTTGAGATATTACTCCATTATTGCTGCTAAGGCTAGGAAGGCGCCTTCGCAGTTTCCGTAAACGAACGAGAATTTCTTGGACTACTATTCCTATATTTATAAACACACTGACACATTTTTGTAAGTTAATGTATGTATGAAGAAATTTAAGTATACATTATTTTCATTTGAAAGAGTAAATACATTTTTAAATTAAATTTCCCAAATTGATTTTTTCCATACAAAAAATTCTTTATTATTTTCTTTCGAAAGATAAGGATTTTTTTAACTTATTCGGCCATTTTTCGAGTAAGGAGCAACTGATAGCAAGGACTGCAAACAATAAATAGTTCAGATGATAACAAAATCTTGCTCATTTGAAACATTTAGAATATATTGAAATGTTATAGTGTCCTGATTTTTCATTACTTTCGAAGTCTTAATAATAAGTTTGTTTGTTTTCCACAATGTTAATCATATTTTTCATATGTGATTGAAGGGTATGAGATACTACGTAACAAGTTTAGATAATTTGAATTTTTGATAATTTAATATTTAATTTGATGTAAAATTTACGTTGGAAAAATAAAAATGAAAAATAATTGTTTTTGTAAAATTTAAAACGAAACCCACTGTGAGATGTTGAAAATAAAACAAGTAAGAAGGCGTTAAGTTCGGCCGGGCCGAATCTTATATACCCTCCACCACGGAGTGCATTCCACAGTATTACCAGCAGATTAAAGGATGTCGACATAGATATGTTTATGCACATTACTATATTTTTTTACTATTTCAAACTATAATGTATACTTATGCGCACTGTTTAAAATCGACTACTATATATAAATAAAATGCTGAAATTGTAAAAATGAACATGCCTAAATATTAGGCGATTGTCAGTCGCCATTAGAAAGAAGCATTTTCAGATACAGACAAAGTGATAATATCCCTATTCGCCCCATTCTCCGCCCAAATGTACAAATTTCGAAAAAAAAAACATTTTTCGAGTCTTCATAGTCAGAATTTATACACCGAATTTCATGATTTCAACTTCAGCGGTTTGGTAGGTCCCATTTTATCCCTCTTTTTAATTATATCCCTTAAAAGTACGAATTTCGAAAAATCCCTCTATTTTACGTGTCTATGTAATAAGAGGGATGTACACACCGAATATCATGATTCTAGCTGATGTCGTATCATTGGTACCATATTTTATCCTTTTTTGTCCCATTTCGCCCGCAAAAACTTTTATTTTCTTTGTGTTGCTTCCAAGCTTCAAGAGGAATGTCCGCAACAAATTTTAACTGTATGAAAATAAGAAATTTAATTAATAAGCCAAGGCTACCAATATTTGTATACTATATATATATATATAATGGATATAATACTTCAATTCATAAAGTAAATATAAGGGAGCAATCATAAATACCCTAAATATTGGGGGATAGAGAGTGTACTTTCAGCTACAGTCGTTTGGTTGGTTGTATTTCCATCCTATGTTAATTTCCAAAGTATAAATTTTGAAAATACCTTATCTCTCACGTAGGCAGTATAAGACAACTTCATGATTCTACCATTTTTTGTCGTAAAAGCAACAAAATAAAGTACGAACTTGGAAAAAAAATATTTTACGTGGCTATGCAGTCAGAGGAATGTATACACCGAATTCCATGATTCTATCAGCGGCCATTTTGTTCGTACCATTTTTATCCCCTTTTTCCAATTTTGCCCCCTCAAGAGTACGACTATCTAAAATTGAAAGTACGAATTTGGGAAAAACATTTTATTTTCGCAGTCTACGCAGTCAGCGGAATGTATATTCCGAATTTCATGATTCTAGCTGCTGTCATTTGGTAGGTACTATTTTTATCCCCTTTTTCCATTTGAACCCCAAAAAGTACGAATTTTGGAAAGTTCTTTTATTTTACGTGTCTACGCAATCAGAGGAATGAATACATCGAATTTCATTATTCTAGGTGTAGCCGTTAGGTTGGTACTATTTTTATCCCTATATCCCCATTTAACCCCTTAAAAGTACGAATTTAGAAAAAATACTTTTATATTATGTATCTATTCTATTAGAGGAATGTACACGCCAAATTTCGTGTTTCTATCTGTTGTCGTTTGATAGGTACCATTTTTATCCCTTTTTGTCCCATTTCGCCCCCTACAAATAAGAAACACTCTATGGTGCCCTTTTATGCTATAGAGGGAATGCGCATTGCAAATATCAACTAAATACAAGCTAATATGTTTAAAAAACATGCTGAAATACACTAAATATTAGGGGTATTTTCAGTCCTTGTGAGGGAAAAATTTTTCCCTCTGGGCCGATTTCGTCCACTTTCAATCCCAACCGATCTACAACCATAAGACACATTTAGGAAAATTTTGAACCTCCTAGCTCATTTCGTTCGGCCGCTATCGTGCTTTCAACAGACAGACAGACAGACAGACGGACAGACGGACAGACGGACATGGCTATATCGTCTTAGAATTTTACCACGACCCAGAATATATATACTTTATGGGGTCTCCGATGAATATTTCAAGGTGTTACAAACGGAATGACAAAGTGAATATACCCCCATCCTGGAGGTGGAGGGTATAAAAATAGGTATTGATGATAAAAAGAACTCATATGACATCATCACTGTCAGCATCATCAGCGTCAACCGTAGTCATTGGAGTGTATTGAAGCTGATTTGGTTGTGTTTGCCTATATATATATTTGCTGGGACATTGGATCATATTTGACAAAAATAGCAAGAAAGCACAGTGGCTTAGTTATATTGTGTTCGGAATGCTCATGAAATTATAGGAATTCGATTGTACTTGCATGAAATGCTGAATTGAGTTATATTTTTGGCAATTTTATTGAATTTTCATTTTGTAAGCTGTTTTAGAGAACTAGTATAAGTTCCCTTCATTTTCTAAAACGCAACGCGTCACTTCACCTGAATGTTGGTCTTTTAGACGTGTATAACTTTATATTGAATTACAATGATGATATTATAAAGTATTGGGAGAGAAAGTATTGCGGAATTCTAAAAATGTGGATGTTAACATAAATCCTAAAAAAGACTTCAAACATTTGTGAACAAAATAATAAACAAATAAATTCTGTCTGAGGACGATCTCTAGCGAAGACCTGTTGACTGAAACCGGAATGGAATGGAACCTGTTTGCATAATATTTACTCTCAGGTAGGACAATAATGACACCCGCTTTAGAGCACTTGGATATAATCCGCATGGTAATATAAAACGCGGAAGACCACGAAACAACTGGAGCGTAACAACAAAGCAGAAATTTAACTTCTTTGGAATAAGTAACAATTACTTATCAGTATTGAGTTTTAGTTTTATTTAGGTAACGTTCTCACCTTTTATGAAAGCTTTATTGTTATTATTTTAAAACGAGTGTTTTTAGAAATGAAGAAGAAGCAAAAATAATGGTGCTGCGCTTGCAATATAGCATTGGCATTTAAGAAGGAAGGTTTGAGAAATATATCGGCATCAATAGCCACAAAAATATATCAATAATCCATACGAATAGTTTCCTTCGTGATTGCGGTATGGTTACATTTATTTATATATTTCTTTTGTTCTTTTTTCCAATGATCCGAAAATGTTGGATATACAAATTTCAGTTTTCATAGGCAAGCATACTTCATTTGCAACAGTAGATCATTTGACTGAGTTTGTGAAAAATGTTTATTTATCATAAAGGGTGTTTTTATTGAGGTATAGAACTTCGAATTGAAATAAAACACAAGACAATCGTTTTAATGTCCATCAATTTGGCTTTATTGGAAGGATAATTTTATGCCATTAATGTTTAAATATGATTTCGGGCATGTGGCCGTCGCGGCTGGCTCGAATATAGCAAATTCTACAGGTCCAATTTTCAACCACTCCAATTGCTGTGCACGGTGGCGAATCGATTCATTCGGGTCCTCTTCAACACTTTGCTCTACAGCGGCAATTGTTTCTTCGGTGCGCACTGTTCGACGTCTCTGCGGATGCGTATTATCACATAGAGTAAACGTAGTGCGAAAACGATCCATGGTTAACCGAATTAATTGCTCTGATGGACGATTATGTCGACCATAAAATGGACGGAGCGGAGCGGTGAACTTCGCGAACTGAACCATTACTTTCGAAATAAATTTGCACGATTTGCAAGCGTTGTTCTTTTGTCAACCTGTTCATGATGAAATGGCAAACCAAACTAAATATTAATCACTTGACACCTGACAAAATGGCCGCCAGTTAAAAAAGTGATGCAAACTTAAAGTTCTATACCCCAATAAAAAACACCCTTTATAATCCACTTGAGAACTTTATATAGCATAGAACGAAATGTATGAATCATGTGGTTAGTCCATCAATAACTAAAGAACTTATTAACGACGTAGGAGAATAAAAATATTTTCTTATTGCGGACGATCAGAATGAATGGAGAATGAAATCTCGTTAGAATCATGAAATTCGGTGTGTACTTCCCTCTAATTGCATAGACACGTAAAATAAAGAGATTTTAGACAGTCGTACTCTTAAGGGGGTAAATATTAAAAGGGGGATAAAAATGGTACCAACCAAATGGCGACAGCTAGAATCATGGAATTCGGTGTATACATTCCTCTGACAGAATAAAAAGATTTTTCCAAATTCGTACTCTTTACGGCAAAAATTAGTTGACTTGTGAAGATAGGTTATTTTGCACTATGTACGTGAGATAATGGGGTTTCAAAATTTGTACTTTTGGAATTAAATAGGATGGAAATACAATCAACTGTAGTTCCCACTATCTACCAATATTTATGACATTTAAGCTTTCTTTATTTTTTTAATTGACTTGAAATAATAAAAATAATATATATATTTATAAACTTACTTTTTCAATATTTGTATATTTGTATTTGTAGTATTATAGGAAAATTTATATTTTCCTGTAATATTACTGCACTTCTACGAAAATCGACAGCCTATGTGGAATGCAATCCATGGTGGAAGGTATAAAAAGTTCGGCCCGGCCGAACTTAACGCCGTTTTTACTTCTTTTTTCTTATTTGAATGAAAATTAACACATATTTTAGTATTAAATTTAATATTAGACTTTTCCATTGCGGATGTTGTTGCTATTGTTGACATTTTGCTTTGATTACAAACAATAGTTTGTCAAACTAAATCGACCAAATGTCAAAAAATTGCAGTGTGACAGGGTCGATTTCAGCTACTCGATTTCACAAGAAATCAACTTGAATTCATGCAGCCCAATCGAACTGGCCCATCGGGAATTGATATTAGAGAACAATTTTTCTTGGTAGATGTAATCTTTCTTGTTCAGCGGTAAACTAACCCCTTTATCCAAAATACCTGAGAATATGTAAAAAAGTAAAACTTTTTTGTCAAATTAACAACTTTAATTATGAAATTGTTGTTGCTACTTACTATAGATTGTCGACTGAGTTACTGATGGTGTTTACATTAAGTAACCGTCATTTAATTTGTATTGTTATGTTATTGTTGCTGCTGCTATTGCATGATGTGAGTAAGTGCGAGTGATGATGTCGATGATTATGGCTTGTCCCAATTCCTAAAGTTTACGATTATAACACTTCACTCCGTGCTCCGTCAGAATCAACGCATTTTCTCACTCGACCATATGTGTCAGAACCCGGCAAATGACGTGAGTCGTGAGTGTACGTGCCCGACATAGCGACTGAGGGAGCGCACGTGTGTGTATGTGGATTTGGAGAATAATTTACTTTTGATTAACCAAAAAACGAACGTTGGCGGCCAACTAACACCACGATTTTTCGTATTTCTCGTTGGTGTTGTTTTTGTTGTTGCTGTGTGGAGGAACGATCACCAAATCACAAAATCGTGGATTACAAAAACCAAATAATCATGGTTTGGGTTGCCGTTCTTCTTTTGCTTCTTCTGGTTTTGGCTAAAGTGTTCTTCTACTTCGCGTGCTTGTTCTTCCATTTGGTATCCATTTGTGCGTTGGTGTTCCCCACTTATTTGTCCCACAGCTGGTTTCGCTGCGACTTCGTGCTGGTATTGGCCACGCTGTTGGGCTGTTGGGTTGAGTGCCGGTGTGTAGCTGACTTTCTTTGTCTTGACTCACCGTTCATCGTATTTGACGTTGTTGTCTTTTGGAGCTGTGCTTTTTCCCGTAATTTACTCACCAATTTTGTAATCGCCATCATTCGTCCAAAACGAAAGGGAAAGAATTTCTTAAGTAATACTTGTTTTGCGTTCTCATTTGGCCGTGGTCGATGGCGTTGTTGCTGTTGCCGTTGTTCATGTTGTTGTCTGTATTATTGGAGGAAATGATTTCTGGTGAAATGATGAATTTCATTGGAAGTGCTTTCGATTTTACATAAGAAAATGAAATTATTTCCCGGAATTTTAGTTTCGTACTTAATAAGCGGAAATATTTGTCCAAACCCAAAACCATACTTAACCTGTACGAATTTAACAATTGTAACCATGCCATTGCCATAACCAACCACTATGGTAATGTTAGAATACGAGTGCTTAACGAATAAATGTGCCAAATAAAATTTTAGCCGATAGAGATCATCATTAGCATATAGACCCATTTTTGAATGAATGGCTATGTTAACAAACAAAATTGACAACTATATAGGATGACGCCAACTTATCCCAGGTTCATCAATTACCAAAGTATCCACAATAAAATTGTGATTGCTGTGGATGTTGGACCAGTGACGTTTTTGGACATTGAGCAATGTTAAGAGCAAGTGCTACAGATCAATGAACTAATTTCATTTGGCGCAAATTGCACGATATGGACCTGGACGACGCTACGCACGACACAGTGAATGCCTCAATGGATATTATTCATGAACAATTTTAGGGTATGATTTGTATCTCTAGTATGCCCTTATGTCTTGGTACATAAATAAAGCGAACATTGCACTATGGTCCCAAATCCATTTTTTGGCAAAAATTCAAAAAAATTAAAATTGGAAAGTGGTAAATGTGTATATATTTTCTTTATGGCAACACTCCAAGCAATCAAGAAAATATACTGGCCTGAATGGTACTTAAACTTTGCGGCTCAAAAAACGTGGGATTAATTTTGATATAAAACAGTTTTACAAATTAATTAAAATAAAGACTTAAAAAGAAAATAATAGTAATTGAAAAATTATATTTAACATTTTATGATTATTTTGTGTTTTGTAGAGAACATAATCTATAAATGTCGTGGACCAAAAGTTATATGTATGACTCGACTTGACTCAAAGTGTAAATGTGAAAGTGTTCGTCTAAGGTTGTAGTTTATGGTGGAATTAATATCTCGTCAGCATTTTTCGGCAAACTCCAAAAATTTTCATTTTATTTTAGCACAGTTTTTGATTAGCCATAGACATATATATGATTATATCTCTGAAATAGTTTTGTGTACGAGACCCATCAATATTTTATTTAAAAGGTATTGAAAGTACCTTTAAAATGGTATACAACATCATTCACCTTTTTGTACACATGTATACATTTTACTTTATTTCTTGAAATAATTATTTAAATTGCAGTTTAAACCATACTATTTGTATGCTTTATTTTGCTTTTGTAATAATGTTTAGAAAAACACATTTCGTCAAAATAAACAACTCTTCATTCTTTTAAGCTTTCGTAAAATTTTGTTTTTGGTCACCCTGTACCAATACAGGGTGATAATTATGCTGGTAATATATTGAGTTTATATGGGAGGTGGTAGTGGGCGTGGTCCGATCGGCCCAATTTTATTTTTATTTTTTGGGTATGATATGTCTAGCAAATGTGCAAAATTACAAGACTGTATGTTTATTTTTCGACTTTATGCCATAAAAAATTGATTTGGGACCAGTGTACATTGAACTGCTTGGCACTGTCCTGAAGGGAAGGGATTTCTGGGAGCATCTGAATATTCGAGTAGATATTGACGCCAATATTCGTCAGAACATTAATGCGCAACCACTTCACAACTTCGCTAATAGCCACAACTTCAGATTTGTGAACACTGCTGGTATCGATTAGCTTACATGACAAATAAACTTCCAGATACTTCTATTGCAGGCCACACCCCACGACTTCTACGAGGTAAAGTAAAAATTGAAAACCTTTTTTTAAATCGCCAAATTCGTACATTCAATTATAATCGATATTGTTCCAATCACTAAAATTGTAAATAGAATTATCAAAATTAGAATTTACATATATTTTCATCAGTTCAATTCATTGATTGAATCAATTATTGCGATAATTCAGAATATTTAAAAATTTTAATTAACAGCATAATTGAATTTGCGGAAATTGAAAAATCATAATAATTGAATCAATTATTACGATAATTGAAAATATCCGAAATGATAATTAAACCATAATAATTGAATCAATTATTGAGATGATTATAAATGATCGACATTTTTAATTTTCAACATATACCTTTTTCGGCTCCCTGAATTTATGTCTTCTATACCCAGACTATTGGTCACCAATATATGTAGTACCTCCTACCACGTAAACGAGAATAAAAACAAGTAAAAACGGCGTTAAGTTCGGCCGGGCCGAACTTTATATACCCTCCACCATGGATTGCATTCCACAGAGGTTGTCGGTTTTCGTAGAAGTTCAGTAATATTACAGGAAAATATAATTTTTTTAATATAGCCAAACCAAAACAAATACAAATATTGAAAAGTTAATTTTATAAATAAATATAATATTTTAATTATTTCAAACCACGCTTATAAGGTAATGCTACCAATACGACAATTCAAAAAATAAATATTCTTATATTTATATTTTAAAAAATATTTTCAAAGCCATAAATATTGGTAGATAGTGGGTGCTACAGTTGGTTGTATTTCCATTCTATTTGAATTTCAAAAGTACAAATTTTGAAAATCCATTATCAGACGTTCATAGTGCAAAATAACCTAACTTCATGATTCAACCAATTTTTGCCGTACGAATTTGGAAAAAAACTTTTTATTTTGCGTGTCTATGCAGTCAAAGGAATGTATACACCGAATTCCATGATTCCAGCTGCGCCCATTTGGTTGGTACCATTTTTACCCCCTTGACGTTTCTACGCAATTAGAATTTTATCATTCTAGCTGTGGGGTGTTTTAGTTGGTACTATTTTTATCCCTTTGTACCATTGTATCCCTTGAAAGTACTAATTTCGAAAAAATCGTCTATTTTCCGTGTCTTCGCAGTCAGAGGAATGTATACTCCGAATTTCATGACTCTAGCTACGGTCATTTGATTGGTACTATTTTTATCCCCTTTTTTCATTTTAACCCCAAAAAGTACGAATTTCGAAAAATTGGTTTATTTTCCGTGTCTACACACTCAGAGGAATGTATACTCCGAATTTTTATCCCCTTTTTTCATTTTAACCCCAAAAAGTACGAATTTTGAAAAATCGGTGTATTTTACTTATCTATGCAATCAGAGGAAAGTATACACCGAATTTCATTATTCTAGGTACAGCCGTTTGGTTGGTATCATTTTTATTCCTCTATTCCTATTTTACCCCTTAAAAGTACGAATTTGGAAAAAATAATTTTATATTATGTATCTACTCAATTAGAGGAATGTACATACCGAATTTCGTGTTTCTAGTTGTTGTCGTTTAATATGTACCATTTTTATCACTTTTTTTGCCCAATTTCACCCCCTACGAATAATAATCACTTCATGGTGCACGTTTTTGCTATAAGGGGAATGCGCATACCAAATATCAAGCAAATATAAACAGACATATTCAAAAAACATGATTAATTACGCTAAAATATTAGAGATTATTATGGGTATTTTTAGTCCTTGTGAGGGAAAAAACTTTCACTTTGGGCCGATTTCGCCCCATTTCAATTCCAACCGATCTACGACTATAAGACACATTTATGGAAAATTTGAACGTTCTAGCTCCTTTTGTTTAGGTGCTAGCGTGCTTTCAACAGACGGACAGACGGACGGACATGGCTAGATCGTCGTAGAATTTTATGACGATCATGAATATATATACTTTATAGGGTCTCACGTCGATATTTCAAGGTACCCCCATCCTGGTGGTGGAGGGTATAACAAGTAAGGAGAGGCTAAAGTCGGGCGGTGCCGACTATATGATACCCTACACCACTCCCTGCGTTTATACCTGGTTTTGATTACTAAAGCCAGTTCTTTTATGGGGGCGATAAGTTATACAGTACACTATAAATGCATCTTTAGTCAAATTTAACGAATATGGCAAAATTGATTGGCTGTAATAAGTTGAATCTGAAGTGTTATGTAAACTAATCAGAAATTGACAATGAGCGGTGGCAATTTCTTTGCGTAATGCTCAACCTTTGCTGTAAGTATTCCTAACTGAAATATGCATCTAAAATCGGGATCCATGGTCCACTTCATCAGTAAGTGTTGTATTTGGAAACATTGACCCATACGGTCCAATTATACGGGTAGGTTTTACGAGAGTAAATATACTATGATGTAAATATATGTATGATGATATTGTACCATAACACGGACCATTGTATGATATACAATATGTACCATAACATGGGCCATTATAGTTCCCTTTAGGCATTGCAAGTGAACATGAGTCATGATCTGCAAATGTTTGTAATGATCCGATGTAAGCTATAGGTTCTGAAGCGGTAATAATGTAAAATGGGGTACCATTTGTACGGGGATTATGCCAAATAATGGACACATATATATGAGTTTCATAGTAGCTATTCCTAGTTGAAAGAGAATATGATCTGCAAAATTTAAAAAACGTCCGATGTAAAATGTTGGTCCTAGAGGGTTAATACTAAAAATTGAGGGCCTTTGTAAGGGCGCTACATTAAAAAGTGGGCCCTTATAGATAACTTTCAACGTAGGTATTCTTTATTGAAATATAACATGATTTGAAAAATTTTATCAAGATCCAATGTAAGATGTGGGTTCTAGAGCGATAATAGTGTAAACTAGGGGCACATTTGTATGGGGGTTATACAAAAACATTGACCTATATAGCTGGCTTTCAAAATACGTGTTTTTAGTATAAATGTAACATTGTGTGGAAAATTTGATCAAGATCCGATGTAAAATGTGCATTTTAGAACAGTAATATTGTAAATCGGAGGTAGATTTGTATGGGGGCTATATCAAAACATAGACCCATGTGGTCCACTTTCCCGTGAGCTGTTTCTAGTTCAAATATAACACGATCCTGAAAATTTGGTCATGATCCCATGTAAAATGTGTATTCTAGAGCAGTAATAGTGTAAATTATATGGATATTTATATGGAGGCTATATCTATATCTGAACCGATTTTCTCCAAATTCAATACCTATCGTCCTTGGCCTAAAAAGTAACTCCTGCCAAATTTCATGACAATCGGACCACAATTGCGACCTGTAGAGTGCAAACAAGCTTAGATGGACAGAAGACGGACGGATAGACAGACATCGATAAATCGATTCAGCTGGTGATTCTAAGCCGATCCGTATACTTAAAGGTGGGTCCAGCTCAATTATTTATTGGTGTTGGTGTTGTTGTTTGGCGGAAAACTAACTTATAATACCCTAGTCCACGAAGTGGTGTAGGGTATAAAAATATACTTATAGCAGACACCACTACAAAGACATGCACATTAGGATGGGTCACGAAAATAAATTGCAGCGGTCACCCCCCAAAAATGAAGATTGGATTGTTTAATGATGATCTGCAAAATATTTCGTCACTGTGTCAGGCCAGTGAGTTAAAACATTGACCTATATAGCTGGCTTTCAAAATACGTGTTTCTAGTATAAATGTAAGATTGTGTGGAAAATTTGATCAAGATCCGATGTAAAATGTGCATTTTAGAACAGTAATATTGAAAATCGGAGGTACATTTGTATCGGGGCTATATCAAAACATAGACACATCTGGTCCACTTTCCAGTGAGCTGTTTCTAGTTCAAATATAACACGATCCTGAAAATTTGGTCATGATCCCATGTAAAATGTGTATTCTAGAGCAGTAATAGTGTAAATTATATGGATATTTATATGGAGGCTACATCTATATCTGAACCGATTTTCTCCAAATTCAATACCTATCGTCCTTGGCCTAAAAAGTAACTTCTGCCAAATTTCATGAAAATTTTACCCCTCAAGGACGCAAATTTTAAATCATTTTTTTTTTTCAAATTTTGCAGATTATATTATATTTCAACTAAGAATACATACTATGAAAGTCAAATATGTGTCCATACTTTGGAATAACCCAAATGGGCCATATTCTACTCTATCACACCTCTAAAAATTACGTCTTACATCGGATCATGATATATTTCAACTAGGAATACCTACCGTGAATGAGAAATATATATACCTATGTTTTGGATCAGGCCCAAGTGTTGTCATAGGCCCCCTTTGAAATGTCGGTCCGATTCATCCTATTACTACTGTATAATTTGTATTTGTCTGCGTAAAATTGGATCAATTATTTACCAACGACCATCGGTATTGAATTTGGAGGAAATCGGTCCAGATTCAGACATAGCCTTCATACAAATATCCCCCAATTTACCCTATTACTACTCTAGAATACACATTTTTTTCCATCGGATCTTGATACAATTTTCAGGATCATGTTATATTCGGACAAGAAATAGCTAACATGAAAGTGGGTTACATGGGTCCATGTTTCGATATAGCCCCCATATAAATGTACCTCCGATTTACACTATTATTGCTCTAGAATACACATTTTACATCAGATACTGATCAAATTTCCCACACCATGTTATATTTAGATGAGAAACACCTACTTTGAAAGTATATGGGTCCATGTTTTGGTAGAGCCGCCTTACAACTGGGCCCCCAATTTACACAATTATAGCTCTATAACCCAAACCATACCTTGGATCTTGATAAAATTTTGCAGATCATCTTATATTTCAACTAAGAATTCCAAATGTGAAAGTTACATTGGATCTTGATAATATTTTGCAGATCATCAAATAAGAATACTTACTTTGAAAGTGATCTATAAGGTTCCACTTTTTAATATAACGCCCTTACAAATGGCCCCATTTTCTATTTTTACCACTCCAGAATCCATAGTTTACATCAGACTTTTATAAAATTTTGAAGATCTTGTTATATTTCAACTAGAAAAAGCTACTATGAAAGTCAGATATATGAGTACATCCCCATACAAATGGGGCCCGTTTTACTCTATTACCGATCTAAAACCTTCACCTCACATCGGGTCGTAATCAAATGTTGCAGATCATAATATATTTCAACTAGGAATACCTACCGTGAATCAGAACTATGTTTTTGGCACAGGCCCCAAATTTTGTGATAGACCTGCCGCCAATTTTCAAGAAAATCTTGCCAGCAAAAAAACCTTCCCATACTAAAAATTCATTCCCATTCACTTGCAAAATTTTTATTCGTAAAATATTATGAGATATTAAGATATTATAGACTTTTTTTGGAAGTTTTTAATGAGCTTCCTCAAAAGCGGAGAGAAATGCACATTTGGATTTTGAGATGCGATTAAAATGTGATTCCTACGGAACTTCCAATTTTTTTGCTGGGTTCATATTACCATGTACCATATAAGTGGACCATTACGTAAATTATTGTCACCGCTCATATGCACCTTCCGATTTTTTGATAAAATAATGGTGAAAATAATTGTTATATTTTTCACTAGGCGCAGCTACAACGAGATGGCATGACACCGATTTTGTTTGTATATGGACCCATCATATGAATGAGTAACATAATGTAAATTATTTTCATCAATTTTACCATATTCGTTAAATTTGACTAAAGATTAATTTATAGTATACTGTATAATTTATACGAACTACATAAAATTGCACCCATGAAACACCTGGTTTTAGTAATCACAGCGAGGTATATACGCAGGGAGTGGTGTAGGTCGTAGGTTATATAGTCGGCCCCAACCAACTTTAGCCTTTCCTTACTTGTTTTTTATGTTAGATTTTTGTCCAACATTTTTTTCTGAATTAATAGACCCTTAGAAGCACTTTAAATAAACATTTTTATTCTTGTCTTAGAATAACTCATTGATCGGATTATTGGACTTTATATTATTTTGTTTTGTTTTTCAAGGTGACAGTTAAAAACTCATATTTCTTGGAAACATTTTGTAAGGGGTGGTAAGAAAAATAAATAGAAGGAATCAATACCTTTAGAATGATGCATAAATGGTGAATATCGGACGAAAAATGACGTCACTGAATCCATGTTTGTAAAAAAATTTAATACATGAGATGGATTTCAGAGCGAAAATGTTCAAACTCTTTTTACAAAAAAGGAGCGCTGCAGCGTCAATTTCATTCCGATGTTCATCATTTAGGTATCATTCGAAAGGTATTGACTGCAGCTATTTATTGTTTATAAAATACTACCACCAAATACGAAAAAGTTTTCAGTAGTCGCTGTGAAATTCCATAAAAAATTACTATAAACGTCCAACAATTCGACCAATAAGTTACTCTAAGACAAGAATCAAAATTTGTATTTAAAGTGCTTTCAAGGGTCTATTATTTCAGAAAAATTGAGAAAAAATGTAACACAAATAAATTACACGAGAAAAACATGATTTTTAGGGTTATTTTCAGGAGCGTTTAGCTCACACACGGCTTGATATAGGAACGAAATATTTTGCAAATCATCATTAAACAATCTAAACTTTATTTTCGTGGGGTGACTGGAAATTGTTTTTCCATTTGTATGGAACTCGACCCAGCCGAATGTACATGATTATATGCTCCAAAAATTTACGGAACATGTTTTTGTTGTTATACACAAATAGCAACGTGCTGGACACACACTAGGCGTCACTCAAAGAGTACTCTAGTAAAACCAATTATTATAATAATTGAAACAATGAATGTGATGATTGAAAGAATAATTATGAATTTTTACTGCAAATATTGTACATCCAGTTATTATGGTTGCTTTTTTGTATAATAATTAAAAATAAGCAAACAATATTTTTTCTCTGTATCCTTTTCAGTCGGTATAAGTAGCACGTTTTATCAATAGCTGTCCGATAAACCAAGGAATTGGGCACAAAATATTTCAAGTTTCTTGCAATTTCAATATGTAAGAGTCAAATTTGTATGGAAGCTATATATAAATCTAACCCGATTGGACTTCAGCATAGATGTTCCTCGTTGAAATATAATGTGTTGTGCCAAATTTGAAGATAATCTGTTAAAATATATGGTTTCTAGAGCGGTAAAAGTCAAATTGAAAGCGTAATTTATATGGTGGCTGTATTTAAATTTGAATCGATTTGCTTTAATTTAAATAGCGTCCGTTCTAACATAATGCTACTTTTTGTAAGGATCGGACAATAAGTTCGACCTGTACTTTGATTACAAGAATAGGTGGATGGACAGACTGACGCTTCCTTTTGGGTGTTACGAACAAATGTACAAAGACATAATACGCTAGTGGGAACAATGTAATGGTATATATGGGACTTTCAGTTTAAAACAGAATGTCTGCAATATCTCAAATGATTCCATTTCAACATGGATCCGCAATTATTGGTTGGTACGTTCTTCATAGCTATTACTAATTACTTTTTAGTCCCTCTATCGAAATATTTCCGGTCGGAATAAACTTAATAATATTGGATGACAATTGAGAAAGTCTTTGATCAAAAACTTGTAACCATTGAGTTGAAATTTCAGACACTTATTCATTTGTGATGTTTTCAACTAAAAACGAAATCAGTGACAGACGTTACACATTTGTACATTATACATACGTCAGTATGTGTGAAGCAAGTTGCTCTCTTCTACCAAACTGCAAACTCACATGTCCAGTTTGTTGAGAGAAACGAGAGACGTGAATCTACTACATGCGAGTAGCAAGTAATAGTTATTCTACATACAGACATGTTGTTAAATGAATATAGAAATAACAAAATAAACAAACAAAAAATATTAACCCAATTATGTCCATGAGCAATGTAATCATCAAAGTGGACACGGTACCAGCAATAACAGCAACAGCAACACCGACAACATCAACAACACAAGCAGCAGCAACATCGTAGCAACAACGACAACTTCATGTCAACATTCGAGTACACAGTTCCAGCAACAGCAACTTGAAAAGATACTTGAAATATCTGTACCGTAAGACAATTGGGGAATGGACTGTAACAAATTTCCAGTTTTGTCCAGTGGACAGAGATACTCACTCGTTCAGCCCATACCATCATCCATCTATGATTGTAACATACAAGTACAACCTGATCTCGAAGAGTCATATGATCAGAGTCAAGATGGTCGTGTGTGTGTTTTCGAAAAAGGCCAGAACTTCCGTCTTGTCAAAAACTGGGTCACATTATGAATGTTGGTGATTTTGTTATGTATTTTTTGTTTTTGTTTTTATTTTTATTTTTCTTTTCATTGAAATTGTTTTCCAAGAGCCGAGAAGTATTCCAAAAAATGCCTTACAGCGCAGCAAGCAATGTAACACAATGTATTTAAGGAGACAAGGAAAATTAAAAGGAACTCAAGTGAGATCGTTGGATATGATGGTGAGTGGAGACGAATTATAAGTACACTTCGATTGTTAGTATAGGGATAAGAAAAATTGTAAAATATGATACAACAATGTTAGCTGAGATCGAAAGTGAACTCGAAGGAAGAATGATTAGGAATCCAGATATCGTCACCTTTGAGGGTGTCGACATATGGGTAAATCCAAATCCAAAGGTATACCCAGAACAGAATTACAAAATTGTCAAAATTACATATATTTGCTAATGAAATGATGGACTATTTAAATATATAAATCTTCCCAGCAAAAAGGAAGCACCCGAAGAAGTGAAAAATATGTTCATCTTGTGATTCGGAAGTAGTGAACATTGGGATCTTCACCAATGAATTTAACACGGAGTTGTCATAAGAGGGAAGTCCTTTATTTTGAAAAGCTTAAAAGTTATTTAAAAGTTTTTTCAAAGCAAGCACTCTTTCACTAGTTTCCATTTCTGTTTCAAAAAATCCGCTATTACCCCGGGGGTAGACTAGCGGACCTTCTGGTTGCTACTACGGCACTCTAACCATCTCAGCTCCTCTGTTGTGATTAGGGATTTTTCGAAATTTTTACTTTTAAGGGAGGAAAGAGACAAAGAGGGATAAAAATGGTACCAATTTAAGAATTGCAGCTAGAATCATGAAAATCGGTATTTACATTTCTCTGACAACGTAGACTTGCAATATAAATTGATTTTTCGAAATTTATACTTATAAGGGGTGAGCGGGACAAAAAGGGATACAAATGGTAGTAACTAAAGTATTGTAGCTAGAATCTTGAAATTTGATATATAAGTTCTTCTGACCATGTAGAAGCGCAGTAAAATTTGATTTTTCAAAATTTGTACTTTTACGGTTTAAGGTTTGTACTTTTAAGTATTGCAGCTGTAGTCGCGAAATTTGGTGTGTAAATTCCTCTCACCACATAGAAGCGGAATATAAATGCATTTTGTACTTATAAGAGGTGAGCGGGACAAAAAGGGATAAAAATGGTACCAACTAAAGTATCACAGCTAGAATCTTGAAATTTGATATGTAAGTTCTTCTGACCGTGTCGAAGCGCATTATAATTGGAATTTTTCAAAATTTGTAAATTCCTCTGACAAGGTAGAATCAGAAATCCTAATGGATTTTCTCGAAATTTATACCTATAAGGTATGAGCGGGACAAAAATGGATAAAAATAGTACCAACTAAAATATTGCTGCTATAGTCGTGAAATTTGGTGCGTAAATTCCTCTGACAACATAGACTTGCAACATAAATGGATTTTTCGAAATTTGTACTTTTAAGGGGAGAGCGGGACCAAAAGGGATAAAAATGGTACCAACTTTAGGATTACAGCTAGAATCATAAAATTTAGTATGTAATTTTCTCTCACCATAGAAGCGCCATCAAAATGGATTTTTTTTCGAATAAAAGGATCTGTGGTTGTAATTTTTTGTTAAAAACTGGGTAGAAAATGATAAAATATATATATACGAAGGGGGTTCAGCTAAAACAGTGCACGTTGACAAGCTCATTCCTTTGACTGTATATGAGTGCTATGTTTCCAATTTACTATTTTAGAAAAGAAAATCAAATAAATACTATCCTAAAACAGAGACGGATAAAACTAATAACAAATACCTGACTTTTCGCGTGCGAAGCAGCGGGTACTGCTAGTAATTAATAAAAAGGTAAACATTTGAAATACAGTAATAAAGCAATAAATTTGTATTTTTAAGAAAAATGTCTAAATTGTTAAAAGTATACAATATTAAATATTGTTTATTTATAAAATAATAAACAAAACTAAAAAGTTTTTTCCGAGCCACGATTCGAACCCGAGACCTTCTGGGTGCAAAGCGGATACCTTACATCTGTGACCCCATACTAAATATTCGTTCCCATTCACAAATGAAAAAACATATTATCGACTTTTTTGGAAGTTGTTTAAAAGAACTTCCTCAAAAGCGGGGAAAAATGCACATTTGGATTTTGAGATGGGTGATTCCACGTAAAGTGACCCTTTTTTCGGCAAAATTTCAAAATCAATTTATGATTTAAAAAAACACCGATAAACATTGTCATACCTATTTTTGATTATATTTCAAAAAAATAATGACAACAATATCTCTGATCATTTTCCAGATATGGACTGGTGTCGTAACAGGATTTCCGTCAAAATGTCACGTCCGTTACAATTTAAATATCTTATATTTCCTATATTCATGAAGAGTTGTCGGTAACGTATACCTTAGAAGAAAGTGTATGAAATACTCTTTGGATCAGCAAACATGAATAAAGGCATGTAATGGATGAACATTACCAAATTCAAGAAAATAAGTAAAACCTCAAGGTTTTCTTCAAAGCTAAGGTCACACCAGTGACGCTCTTGTTTGTTGTATATCTCCAATATTTAAAACGCTAAGACATATTTATATTTGCAATATTATTGACGTTTTCAATTGGCAGTATAGTAAAAATCTCAGTCAATGAATATGTGAGATATTTAAACATATTTAAGCAAAAAAAACTTTTTCATGATCACTAGCATCTTTCACCTAGTTTTTTTTTAGTATGTTATTTAGATCTATTAGAAGCTATAATCTATTAAATTATACACAATACAAGATTAAATAAAATGTTCAAATCAATGTTTAACTAGAGATAGTAGGAAAAAGTGTAACGTCCTTCACATATGAAATTACTATTTTTGGATGAACCATTAACTTTATAAGCGCTTTTAAAATCCTCAAATAATCCACTTTCTTTTACTTATTTCGATTTTCTGCTTACTGTGACAAATTTGCTAAAAATAACCAAAATGATCCTTGACGTCCAAAACCAATTCCATTTTTTGTAACGTCCGTCACGGTACTTTTGGCACGAATATTGTTTTCCACAAAAATGGTTAAGGAAATCATTAAATGTAATTTCAAAGTACTCCCAAAGAACTCATATATTATTCTAAAATATTTGTATAGCGATAGGAAAATCTTGCGAAACCCAATGACATTGTATTGATAATAGTGAGAATTGAAATATGCATCGGAGACCCCATACACTAAAAGTAAACACATCGTTCTTCATTTATACTACGAAATAGATCATAAAATATCATAATTTAAAAAAATGTTTATTGTATACACGATGGGGTGATAAAAAGAATAATTACGAATATTTACTGAAAATAGTGTACATCCAGTTATTATGGTTGCTGAAATTATTTTTAATTAATACCAAACCAAGGAATTGGACACAAAATTCGTGCAAATTTGGCAAAACATCTTATATTTAAACTATTAACACCTATCTCAACACCTCCCTCACAAATTTCACTCCAGATTTCACTTTTCGACTCTATAAACCACTAATGTTTACAGATCTTCTTCAAATCTTGCAAAATATCTTATATTTAAACTAGAAACACCCATGTTCACCATGGGTCAGATCGGTTCAGATTTACATATAGCTCCCTTACAAATTTCGATCTCGGGTTGATTTTTTCTGCTCCAGAAACCACTTATTTTTACCGAATTTCTTCAATATGGTCATAACACGATTACTTGAACTGAAAGAAGTTATTGTGAAAGTTATTCATTCAATTCAATTCAAAGTTATTCAAGTCATTCATTCCATGTTTGGATATAGCCCCGATACCAATATTCCTCTCGATTTGACACATTGGGTCAGGTCATATTAGCCTATTATTATGAATCATACAAAAAGCCTTCCCGTTTTCACTTTTTTAGAAAACTAAATTGTGTTCTGATCGAAAGTGGAGTGTATCATATAGTCGGCCCGCCCGACTTTAGCCTTTCCTTAATTGTTTTTTTAACTTCAACGTCAACTGTTAGAATCAATTTTTTGATGAGAGAAAAAATAGATTTTCAAAGGATTTTACATTGTTATTCGATTTTTTAGAGCCACTTGTAAAAGGTGGTTAAATTGCAAGGGCCGATGTTAAATGTGAACCACACCTAAACGTCAAGTTTTTTCTGCATTTCATTTCACATTTCTTAATTTCATACTAACTCAATTTGAACCATGAAAGACCATGAAGATTGGGTAATCGAGCAACGCGTTAAAGTTATTCAGGCTTATTATGAAAATGGGCGATCAAATCAAAATACATATCGTGCACTTCGTGATTTTTTCGGTTAATTTAATCATACACATTTTCACCTCAGTGGATTCGTCATTAAGCAGAATTGCCGCATTTGGGCGATTGATAATCCAGAGTGATTGTCGAAAATCCAATGCACCCACAAAGAGTGACTGTTTGGCGCAGCTTATGGGCTGGCAGCCGTATTTTTTCCAAAATGAGGCAGTTACTGTGAATGGTCTACGCTATCGTGAGATGATAACGAACTTTTTATGGCCCGAATGGGAAGATATGGATGTGGACGATATGTGGTTTCAACATGACGGTGCCACTTGCCACACAGCTAACGAAACAATGGTCCTTTGGCGCGACAAATTCAATGGTCGTGTTATCTCAAGTGGTGGGGATATCAATTTGCCCCCAATATCATGTGATTTGACACCGTTGGACATCTTTCTTTGGGCTTATTTGAAAGAAAAGGTGTACGTCGATAAGCCAGCAACAATTCAAGAGCTAAAGGATGAGATAATTCAGAACATTAACGGCATAGAACCTCAATTATGCCTCAGCGTCATCGAAAATTTGGACCACCGGATGGAGGTGTGCCGCCGATTTTTTGTTCCATACATAACTGAACCATACCAATCTTATCATAATAAAAAGAAATGACAATAATTTCCTAAATAATTTGTGTTTTATTCAAAATCAACATTGGCCCTTAAATTTAAACACCCTTTATTTAAAAAATTTATAAAACTCACCCTACTGATTACATGTAACAATCTCCTCTGTGTATACGTCCCCATGTCCTCGAATCACTCCTGCAGAATGTCAAATTCTATAATATATGATAAATTTGTTTTAACACCGAGGTTACTCCAGAGATAGCTTTGCAAATATGTCGTTTTGACACTGACAGCTTGTTTTACTCGACAATACCTACAAAAAATGCTATCACTTCCCAGAGTTTTTGGACTGTCGGACCCGTATTGTCTCAAATTTTAAATAGAAAAAATTACTAAAGATAATAAGCTATTCAGTTGATTAAAAATATTTCATGGAGTCAATGAATGTTTTTTCTATGATATGTAAAAGGAAGAGGTTTTGAAGGCGAATATTTTTCTGTTATATCGGGAACGAGAACTACCTTTCGAATTCATGAAATATTTTGGATGACAATTTTAAACGTATTTTGGTCATCTAAACACGATTGTTGAAGAATGATTACTAAATAAAATCGAACTAAGTCACTTGAACCATAATCTAAAGGTATTTATAACAACAGGCAAAATAAGAGGATTATTGATCAATTAAAGAAAGCATACGAACCAAGCCAAATCCGACCACTGCACCCAGTATAGGCATTCGACTACACGGAGAAAAACTTGTTGCAATTGTGGTTTGCATCCAAAAAATATTGGCGAGCTAAATATGTTTTCACGAAAGTATAAGGATATGTTTCAAGCAGTTATTTTTCAGGATGCACTGTACTGAACAACCAAAGTGTGTGTCATGAGCGTTTACCATCATCATCGATTCCTGTTGTAAGGTTCAGAATATTTACTAAATATTCCTCTTTCACAAATGATTCCGTACTGTTTTTGTCCTTCTTTCGATCTTTACATGTTGCTGCTTAATGATGCGGCAACGACAACATGCGAAGATGGCAACGGTGGCAGCGTTAGCACAAGTGCAACAAATAACGACGATGTCACATCAGTAAATTAAATGTAACCAAGTCCCGAAGAGGCAATATCATACAATCACATGTAACCAATGCGACTAAATGTAAAGCAACGCCCGTCCGTCCATTTGCAACAATCATTTCTGTTGGGACGATATTAAATCTCTACTGATGCCACAGTCCATTGTCGTCTCTCATCGTTGCTTGGAACAACAGGTTCTTCTGTCATCTTCTCGGTTGGAGTTTGTTTTGTTTTGTGTGTGTGTGTTTTTTTTTTGCTTTCCGAAGATTTTTCTCCTCCAAGAAGCAACATCAATAAAGAAAGCAGAGGGAGGGGATACACTGTATAATATGTAAACTTGAAAACCTTATCATTAATTCAGCCAATGTAAAATTTCCTTTCGTATGAGAGAAGAACAGTGGTTGCGGAGTATCAAAAATCTTCGACTATTTTTAGACTCAATAAATTTTCCATAACCATTCTACTATGTGGTGTTTACCTTAACTCAAAGTAGTACGTGGTTCGAGTTTTACAGTGGTCCAAAGTCAATAGTCTTGGGTGATTTTATGAAAAGGTAGCTTCATTAATGATGAAATAACTTTTGAACACGTCTACAGAATTTAATGAATACAATCAAGGACACGATATACTTTAAATATCTTTAATTATTGAATATCGTAAAAAATAACTTAAATTTTCTTATTTTTTATGTATTTCAACATATCTATAAAATTTTCGTTTCTGAGATATAATAATCGAAATGTTAAAAAATCTAGCTTTTGGCCATATTTGTTGGTATATAGTGCTATGTGAAAATACTGTTTCAGAACATTTTTCACGTCACTTTTAAGGCCAATTTACAAATATTTATAAAGTTTTAAAAAGATGTGTCATATCTTGAGAAATGAATCCACTAAAATGTCAAATTTTGGAATATCTGTATTTTTAAACGCTAATGTTTTGCGCATGGAATGGACTCTTTTATTTCTTTACAATAATAAACGGAAAAGGTTCGCGTCTTAAGTCTTTTATTCACTAGATATCTTTGCTTTGATTTGAACTGGGATATTGTCCTGCTTTGTCTTTATTTGTTTCTAAGTTTTTTTCACATTTTACTACGGGTTAAACACTGTCTCAAGATTTATGTTAAAATCTGGCATACAATTTCATTTATTTTCTTTTTATCTTCCATCCCTCCACCCCTCTAAAGGCTTTCTTTTGTTATGCTGGTAGCATAATCATCAGGTATTGGTAAAACAAAACGCATACCAAAAACAACGTGATGTAGGCCACGTTCCCCGACGAAAGAAAAATCAAAAATAAACATGACACCCAAAACCAAAGCAACTGCAGCAATAACAACATGAGGGGCTCACACCAATACACAGTAACGTAAAAGAACCCAGCCCAACAGAATAAAAGAAGAATAAATTTAAAAAATCAGAGTCAACCAAACGAGCGAAGACGAGCTTTTAAATTAAAAGAACATCAAACCAATACCAAAATCAACAACACCAGCAACAGCACCAGCAATTGAATCGAATGGGCCACATAAAAACGACTCTTACAGCGACAATAAAATGCACTTTACTTCGAGCCAAACCACGTGAGGGTTACCGTTCAGAGAACTGCCAAATGTAGCCGCAATGCATTTTTGTATTTTCAATTCAAAACTTGTAAGCCGTTTTATTGCCGGCATTTAAATAATATTGATTCGGTGCAAGTATTTCGATTTTCGTCTCTTACTTTCCCCGAAAATGTGGCATTGTTACCACGTTGCCGTCTTGCCACTTGTGAGATTCTTTTTTGCAAACCACTGCAATGACTGAATATTGGGGCAACGAATATAATTTCACGCAAGTTTATTGGTGGTTCATTGTCGTCTTTAATGGCTTTTAACTGCAAATTATATGTTCCGCAGAATAAGAGTTCTTTTTTACGTAAATATCGTGAATAAGAAGGAAAAATATATGTAGTTATATTGTTAACATGACGTTGTAATATTTTATGTCGTACGAACAATTTTATTTAATGAGTTATTTTTTAATAAAGTACTTTCCAAAGCCCACTTTTATTATCAGGATATAATTGTACTTGAAATAAAAAATGAATTGTTGTTCGCATGCAAAAAAGTATATTTGGTACAGATTTATAAAAATCCTTACTTGCGAACTAAATGTGTTTTCACGTAAGTATATGGGTGTAGGGAACTTGGGCCGTAAGGTGTTTCTGTTTATTTTGTTGGTAGTATAAATTTTCATTTTCTACTTATAAATATATATGAACGCCCATTTTCATAATAAGCCTGAAGAACTTTAACGCGTTGCTTGATTGTGTATCTTTCCATGGTTCAAGTTGAGTTAGTCTGAAATTGAGAAATATCAAATGAAATGCAGAAAAAACTTGACGTTTAGGTGTGTTTCGCAATCAACATCGGCCCTTAATTACACTGTGCAACATTTTTGAAGTCATTTCAAAATAACCATATACGGACACCGCTACATGATAAAAGACCAAAAAAAAAAAGACCCGTGTTTTTTTTTCCCCCAAAGTCATGCACTTTTTTTATGGGCCCCCAGAGATTTGAGGCCTCGGTGTAATTTTTGGAAAAAAGTGATCATATTCTCAGGCTCATATCTTGCAAACCGTTCGGAATTTTGATTTACTCTCTGAGGCAAAGTTCTAGCTCTTGTCATAAAGAACAAAAATTGTGAACATATAAAATCAAAAAAACTTCATCTTCAAGGTCAAAATCGCCAAACCAAAAAAAGAAAGACCCGTGTTTTTTTTTCCCCAAAGTCATGCACTTTTTTTATGGGCCCCCAGAGATTTGAGGCCTCGGTGTAATTTTTGGAAAAAAGTGATCATATTCTCAGGCTCATATCTTGCAAACCGTTCGGAATTTTGATTTACTCTCTGAGGCAAAGATCTCAATAAACAACTTTCTAGAACATATGAACTTCCTATGAATTATTCTTAACACCGTTTAGGTAGCGCTTAGGTAGCCGCAAAAGTGAAAAATTGTTTATTCCAGTATTTCTTACCCACACGACATCATCGATGCCATTCAACAAACAACAACAAAGTCGTCGGTCCAAAAATTGAATTGTCATGTGTTTTGTTAGTGCAAATTTTTGGACCGACGACTTTGTTGTTGTTTGTTGAATGGCATCGATGATGTCGTGTGGGTAAGAAATACTGGAATAAACAATTTTTCACTTTTGCGGCTACCTAAGCGCTACCTAAACGGTGTTAAGAATAATTCCTAGGAAGTTCATATGTTCTAGAAAGTTGTTTATTGAGATCTTTGCCTCAGAGAGTAAATCAAAATTCCGAACGGTTTGCAAGATATGAGCCTGAGAATATGATCACTTTTTTCCAAAAATTACACCGAGGCCTCAAATCTCTGGGGGCCCATAAAAAAAAGTGCATGACTTTGGGGGGAAAAAAAAAACGGGTCTTTTTTTTTTGGTCTTTTATCATGTAGCGGTGTCCGTATATGGTTATTTTTTTTCGTGTTGCACTGTGTTATTATAAAGGGTGATTTTTTAAGAGCTTGATAACTTTTTTTTTTAAAAAAACGCATAAAATTTGCAAAATCTCATCGGTTCTTTATTTGAAACGTTAGATTGGTCCATGACATTTACTTTTTGAAGATAATTTCATTTAAATGTTGACCGCGGCTGCGTCTTAGGTGGTCCATCCGCTTAGTCCAATTTTGGCATTTCCACGTTTTTGAGTAACAGAGACCCAATTGGTGCGAACGGCGACGAATCGAAAATTGGTGGTCATCATTAACACTGGCCGATACAGCTGCGATATTTTCTTCAGTTCGCACTCTACGTAAGCGTAAATCACTCTTTAGTTATGGCGTATACGTAAATTATGAATAAAAAAATAAAAATGGC